>OLKM01001028.1:0-160000 GCA_900291075.1 Melanogrammus aeglefinus | reverse complement strand
GTGTGCATGTGTGTGTGCGCGCGTGTGTGTGCGTGCATGCATGCGTGTGTGTGTGTTTCTGAGTGTGCTTGAGAGAGAATTGGAATGTCTCGGGGCCATACACAAGAGCCGTCATGTGAGCGAGGCAATAATATTTGTCTCAAGTCTATTTATGCACAAACAATTGAACAATGGTTGCTATTCATGCGTGTTAAATACTATTTCACCTTATTTTGCATGCTTACATATGATTACACAGATTAAGCCTTATTTAACAAAGTCTAATGTTTTTTTGTAAGGTTATCATATAGGCCCATGTTTTGCAGTTACATTTATGTGATTTCATTACAGTGCATTGTATGTGACGGTAACATTGTAGTGTATCATCTCAGTTTAACAATATTTGCTTCGCATCAGGACCCTTGGAGTTGGTACGTGTGGATAGATAAAACACTTCTCTAATTGCAGTTCTGGGCGTAGGCAAGGTCCTTCCGATAACACAGAGATAGAGAAACAGAGAAGAAGCTACTATCACGTTGTGTCTGGGTGTATTTGTGGAGCCCTGGATCACTGTTCCAGTCTGAAAGGCCTTCACAGCCGTACATTACATAACTCCCCCCTAGACACGAGCCTGTTAAAGCAACCAGAACTAATAGGGGCTATTGGGGAGCTAGTAGGGTAGAACAGGGAGAAACATAGCAAGGGATCACATAGTGGGGGGTCGGTCCAGGAATTCATCAGTACCGTCCATAACAACATTCAACTTTATTTAAATTCCAAAAATGAAGGCTACATGAAAACAGCCAGAGATTACAACGAAAGGAAAATGTCTGATAAAACAGGATAGCAACCATGATTATCTCCTGTAAACATTAGTTACATTTAGGCCCAGTAAGTTGCTTTGCATTAGTTTTGTTCTTTAGAAGATGGGGCAGAATATTCGTTTTTTTCTGTGCTTTGAACTTACCCTGACCCTAACTACACCAATCCCTTACCTCAACTTAAATATCTTTAACCGAACACCAAATGTAAACTACATGGCCATAGAGATGTCACATAAATAGCATAAATGACACAAACGACTGTAGAAAAAGAAACCTTTACCAGGTATCCCTATAGTGTTTATGTTAGTGTCATAGAGTTGTAGCTATTCGGTTCGTTAGATTGTTCCCTGTTTGTTTGGCAGTTATTGGAAGGTAAAGTGTTCAAATCTCAGAGGAACATTTACATTTTAAAACCACAAAAAAAGGGAAAAACAACACAATAATATAAACAGAGACAGACATGGCAAGTTCATTTCGGATTCTGCTCTTCTTTGTTGCTTATATGACTTATACTACTAGACATTGGTCAGCAAAACAAATAACTTGTTGTTATGGCGACCACCAAAGAAAGTCGTCATTAATGAAAATCCATTTTTTGTTATTCAATTAAGAGCCCAAATTATGAATCCATAGAGAATATACATTGATGATCCATTATAATAACGGCATTATATAACATTATATAACATTTTACTATCTATCAATCTAATTGTATAACTTCTCTTCGTTCCTCCATCACCCCATCCCTCCATCTCTCCTCCTCCATCCCTCCATCTATCCCTCCGTCAATGCATCCATATCCTCCACCTCTACATCCTTCCATCCACACATCCATCCTCCATCCATTCCTCCATTTATCCCTCCACCTCTCTGTCCCTCCCTCCACCTCTCTGTCCCTCCCTCCACCTCTCTGTCCCTCCCTCCACCCCTCTGTCCCTCCCTCCACCTCTCTGTCCCTCCCTCCACCTCTCTGTCCCTCCCTCCACCTCTCTGTCCCTCCCTCCACCTCTCTGTCCCTCCCTCCATCCCTCTGTCCCTCCCTCCACCTCTCTGTCCCTCCCTCCACCCCTCTGTCCCTCCCTCCACCCCTCTGTCCATCCCTCCACCCCTGGACCAGGGTGTCCCAGGCCAACCATCGCCCCGGGTGGTGCTCACCTGGTGGTGCCCCTCCACAGCCCCCTCAGCCTGCGCTGCTCGGGCCAGCGAGTGGTGCAGTGGCGGCGGGAGGCTGGGTCCCGGGTTCGGGGGGAGGAGAGGACCCCCGGGATGTCTGTCCTCAAAGTCCCCCGTGCCACGGCTGTCCAGATGGGCCGCTACATCTGCCTGGAGGAGAGCACCGGGGAGCAAGCCTCCATCTACGTCTACGTGAAAGGTACTGGAGGGGTGTGTGTGTATGTGTGTGTGTGTGTGTGTGTGTGTGTGTGTGTGTGTGTGTGTGTGTGTGTGTGTGTGTGTGTGTGTGTGTGTGTGTGTGTGTGTGTGTGTGTGGTGTGTGTGTGGTGTGTGTGTGTTGTGTGTGTGTGCTGTGCGTGTGTGTGTGGTGGTGTGATGTGAGTTGTGTGTGTGATGTGTGTGTATGCGTGTGCGTGCATGTGTGTGCATGCATGCGTGTGTGCGTGCGTGCATGTTTGTATGTGTGTGCTTAGTGTGTGTATGTGTGTGTGTATGTTTGTGTGTGTGGATGCTTGTGAGAGACCGAACGAGAGCTAGACAAAACAGGCAGAGTGAGGGAGAGAGAGGCAGACTGACGGAGTGTGAGGGACAGACAGATGCAGATGTAGAGGCAGACGGACAGACAAACAGAGAAGGAGTGAGACAGGCATACAGAGAAAGAGACAGAGAGACCGCAAAGGCAGACGTATTTTACCGTGTCTGCCTGTAAAGCAGCAGTGTGACTGTAATCACCTTTAGTGAAACAGGATGGGGGGTGATGTAGGCGGGGGGGTTTGTAGTTCGAGGTGAAATCATGAACCGCAACACAGTCTACTACTGTTGACAGGTAGTGTAGACGGCGTGGATCGATGGCCAACAGAAAAACTTTTGTTTGCTTCTGAAGCCTCTTGTTGGTTTGGCTTCCTGCCATAACTGGAGGGCGAAATGTTTGCCTTGTACTGAACACCCTGGGTGGAGTGTGTGTGTGTGTGTGTGTGTGTGTGTGTGTGTGTGTGTGTGTGTGTGTGTGTGTGTGTGTGTGTGTGGTGTGTGTGTGTGTGTGTGTGTGTGTGTGTGTGTGTGTGTGTGTGTGTGTGTGTGTGTGTGTGTGTGTGTGTGTGCGTGTGTACATGTGGGCGTGCGTTCACGTGAAAGAGCAAGGCACCAGGTATTTTGGCACCACTGCCAGTAATGGAACCAGTCTGTTTATTCTTAGTTAATAGTCGAGATCAACTGTGAACACTGACAGCACAGTGCCTACGGCCAACGGCCAATCATCCCTCAAGAACCCATGACATGAATCCCATGGTGTGAGGATCCATATTCCATTGAATAATCCATTGCCCACCTTCGTCTGCAGACCCTGACAATGCCTTCCGGAGGCCCATGGTGTCCAACGTCCTGACGCGGGTGGGAGACAGCGTCTCCATTCCCTGCCTGGCCACCGACCCGGCCCTGGTCAACCTGAGGCTAGAGACCTGCAAGGGCGGGGCGCTGGCCCCGGGCCTCCAGTACTCGGCCACCCTGGAGGCGGGTATCACCATCTACAGAACGGAGAAGGCCTTCGAGAGCTGCTACGTGTGCAGCGGGCAGCTGGGAGAAGCCGAGGTCCGCTCAGGCCGCTACGACCTGACCGTGCGGCCAGGTGAGGACATAGGGTGCGGGTGTGTATGAGGGGTTGGGTTGTGTTGGGGTTGAGTTTGTGTGTGTGTGTGTGTGTGTGTGTGTGTGTGTGTGTGTGTGTGTGTGTGTGTGTGTGTGTGTGTGTGTGTGTGTGTGTGTGTGTGTGTGTGTGTGTGTGTGTGTGTGTGTGTTTATGTGTATGGTGTGATTTTTTTCGTTTTTTTCATGAGGATGACTTAAATAGAAAAACATCATCTATAATCAGTCTTCGACGTGGATGAAGACGATGATGATGATGATGATGATGATGATGATGATGATGATGATGATGATGATGATGATGATGATGATGATGATGATGATGATGATGATGATGACAATTTTGATTATTATTATTATTATTATTCCTTTGGCACAGTCCCGGTCGCCCCTCCTGAGATCCATCTCCAAGCCCCGAAACGCATAATCCTGACCAAGGGACAGAGCCTCTTCCTGGCCTGCAACACCAGCAACGCAAACGGCGACATCAAACTCAAGTGGAACACTCCGCCTGGCTCGGTGAGGAGCTTTTTCTGCCTAGCTAGTTGGTCTCAGAGGCACAGATGTTGGTTTGCTGTCGAGTGTTGGCATCCACACATCCACTGTCTAGATTGATTCCTAGAAAGTCACCGTTCAACACAGGGACTAACAGGGACAACCTTGCCTGATTCGCAGGGAACATTGTGTTCTTTAGAGGTGGAGTGTGTAGGAATGTAAAGGATTCATGGAGGTAACCGAGGCTCTGATGTGTAGCAGTGTCAAGCGTTTGGTATGCATGTCAGAAGAGTGGATGGGCCTTAAACTTGAAAAGTGCAAATGGAATGGAATGATCCACAATATAAGATGAACATCATCTGTTTTTGAGCAGATTTCAGCCGACCGCCAGTGTGTTTTGATTGGATGGTTTGATACCATGCACACGGGCATAGTCTACTAGATAAGAAACTCTTGGCAGATGAATACTAGCTAGTTTGTTTTCAAACCTGAAATGACAGGTGGTCTGTGATTTTGCAAGATGTATGTATAATGCTTTTCAGTAGATAAGGGTGTATGAATGAGACTTTTCATTGGATCAGCTTGTCTTTGGAGGGACTCTTATTATGAATTATCTCTGGCTAAGGTTTACTACTTGGTTGTTTGTGTATTTCGGCTTGCGTGCATGTGTCTGTCAAGTGTCTCCGTATTAGTTTAGTAAGTGTATTACTACATGTATTGATGCATGCATCAGTATTTGTTTCTTTGTTTTTGTTTGTGTGTGTGTGTGTGTGTGTGTGTTTGTGTGTGTGTGTGTGTGTGTGTGTGTGTGTGTGTGTGTGTGTGTGTGTGTGTGTGTGTGTGTGTGTGTGTGTGTGTGTGTGTGTGTGTGTGTGTGTGTGTGTGTGTGTGTGTGTGTGTGTGTGTGTGTGTGTGTGTGTGTGTGTGTGTTTGTGTGTGTGTGTGTGTGTATATGTGTGTGCACACATGTGCGCATGTGTGTATGCGTGCACATGTGTGCACGTGTGTTAATGTGTGCACATGTGTGTGTGTTTGTGTGTGTAAGTGTGCGTGCAGCACCATGTGTACACGTGAATGTGTGTTTGTGTGTCAACGTAAGTGTTGCGGGGATAGAGCCGTGCAGACGGGGTTAATCTCTGGAGATCTCTGGGCGTTGACAGGGTGCCGTCTGGTATCCACAGCAGTCAGCTCAGGTGACCAACGCCTCTCACATCCTGGCCGAGAACTTCACCCACGTGCGCAGCGCTGTGCTCCGCATCACGGACGTGCTGGCCCAGGACGCCGGCCGCTACCAGTGCGAGGCGCGGAACGAGAAAGGCGTGAGCACCAAGTCGGTCTGGCTGGAGGTCTACGGTGAGCACCTGGTCTGGTTTACTGACGCTGTTCCCCAGGTGGCTCATACTGCACCAAGCTAATGGACTAGCCCTGGTCATACTGTACTTATCTTGTGATGTGATGGCGTTGAACTCAATTATCCGGTAATATTTATTATTACTTAATCGGTTTGCTGATACTGTGAGATTTGTGAGGTGAAAATATCCTGTTCACAAAGTTTGGATTATTTCTCACAAATGTGAATTGAATGTGTTTGAATAGTGTCTGCCCAACATCTGACCATGGAGTTCAACATTCAAACATTCAAATATATATGATCCTCCTTAAATACGGTGCTCTGTGCGTTATTCTAAGGAAGTGTAGTCCTCAGTCACCACTTACTCACATATCAGGTCAACGTGCTCACAGAAGAAAATAACCTCATTAGTAAAAGACGAATGAAGAAATATCCCTCTGAGCCGAGCCAGCACACGTTACGCCAAAACACCCCCCCACCCCTCCCTCACTGTCTCCATTGGAAGGGGGCTGTTTCCAAAAAAAGTTCTTCATCAAAGACATAAAACATTAAACATTCGTCATGGGCCAAGACATTACAGTTGAGATCTTACTTGTCTTTATAGTTTCGAAAGAGCTCGAAATTTATTGGGTGCTGTTGAAGCCAATAATTTGCAGATGAGTGTTTAAAGTTGTGATCTATTAATCCTGTGAAACAAGGCAGTGACGATAAGGTTCAGAGAACTTTACTCTCTCAAGCTAAAGTACTCTAAACTAAAGTACAGTTGTATTCCAATCCTTATCTGGGGTTGTTTCTCTGATGCTCAGACCAAGTATTGGTACTTCTTGTATTATCAATTCACTGAAATGACAATGATGCTGGTTTTAATGAGAATGAACACATCCCTGTGTGAAAGATACCCTCAACCTTCCACTGTCCTGTTTCCAGCCAAAGGTTTCATTCATGTTCGCCCGGTGGAGAACAGCACCATCAAGGTGCGGTCGGGGGAGAGCCTGTCCCTGGTGGTGAGCATGGAGGCCTACCCTAAACCCAAACACTTTACCTGGAACTTCATGGGCCAGGCCCTGGCCAATACCACCGACCATGTGATCACCACAGACAACCACTCACACAGGTAAACCTAATGCACACAGGAAACTCTTCTTACAGACACACGATTCATACAATTCATACACCTTCGTACACCTCCACACAGGTGAGCAATCCATGCAGGAGCGCCATAAATGTAGATCCGTACAACTACACAGAGGTACACATCCACATAGGTATGCGCCTACACAGGTTGGCCTTTCAGCTCCAATAACTAGTGACATTTTTAAATACATCACTGTTCTGTTAATTAAATATTAATTGATTATAGTATTATAAATTATTATAATTTAGAAATCTTTATTTGTATAAAAAATATATAATAATTGTCCAGACTTTTTTCTATAAATGATTAAATAACTTTATTAAATAATACTGCATTTCAATTGTAGTGAAATACAATAGGAGAGACACATGCCACATTTGATACAGAAACATTGTGCAACATTGCACGCTGTTATCGATTAATAGGATCTGCTAAATGTTTTTCTACCCTTTGGGAGTATTACTCGTCTTGAAGTCATTATTTTGTAATTTCCTATAAGTGTGGCTTTGTGCAGGGCCAGCACACATGTGATTCTGCATGGCGCCTTAGCCAATGGCTTTTCTCTTTAATGGATCTGGGATTAAGGTGTTAATCCCCCCGGTGAAATGTAACACCTTGTGCCTTCCAACTGGCCCGGGGTCAGTGGAGATGATGGTTACACCTCTGTGTTGGAGCTGACGTGCCTCTAAGGCCCGCCCCTAGCACACTTCAGACTGACTTGGCAAAAGTGCTCTAAATTAATACAGACGGATACCTGTTTGGAGATCTGGCTTTAGGAACGCAGAGGAACATAAAACATTGCGTGTGGAGGTCAAGGTGTGGTTAGTTTCACAGATGTTTAACGGGCTGTTACAGTGGTAAAGTATGTTGCGCGCTATTTCACTCTATAAATTGTGGTACAATATGGGGGACAAAGGATTTCGCTATGGCGTGTGCTAACATCCAGCCCATTTTCTAAACGTGGCTGTGAATGTCATTTAAGGATGAATAACCAATGGCTGTTCTGTTGCATTGTAATCTGTAATTAGATCATAATCTCTGTTGATCATCTAAAGGTGGTCTTTGTTTTTTATTTCCCACAGTTACACCAGTGAGCTGAGGTTGGTTCGCCTGAAAATGGCTGAAGGGGGCGTGTACACGTTTAACGCCTCCAACGGCGACGCCACAGTAAACCAGTCTTTCACAGTCTTCGTGATCAGTAAGTCCTAACATTGATTTAAATAATAAAAAAAAATCAAAGGTTTTGTGCTCCCGCAAGCTACATTATGAAGGTCAGCCCGTGCGTAGCTTAACATTTGTAGAACGTAACGACAGGAAATGGATTTTGCTCACCTTTTCAAAGCACACTCTCGCGCCTCGCCTGCAGTTATCTTGCGTCAATCAAAGGTTGCCGCAAAGCGTGGCTGTCAGGATTTTTGGCGGCTAACCGCTGAAGCATGCTAGCATTTCGATTACCGCGACGCATGCTAACATTTGGCTAAGCCCAGATGCATGCTAGCATTTGGATAACCGCTGACGCATGCTAACATTTGGCTTTGTTCGGCAGGTAAACCGGAGATTGTTTCACACGAGGGGCCGGTGGACGGACAGGTGCGCTGCGTAGCAGAGGGTTTCCCAGCACCTCAGATCTCCTGGTACTACTGCGAGAAGCCCTATGTCAGGTGAGACCATGATGGATGGATGTTATGGGGTGTTATTTTGAAATGCTTGCTTGTATTTAAGTCCTGAAGTTGGGGAAATAAGCATCTAGCGCCATGCAGCGCTCTTATTTTTATTTAATACTAGTTCTCAGCCTCGTTCAGGCTAAATAAATTAAATTCCTGAAAAGCTCTATGCTGTGCAAGGATTCTAGGTTCTTTGTATACATTGCAAAATAACAGCAAGGACACATTAAAGTACCTTGGGCCCGGGGGCTAGGTCGTTTTCAAGGCTCTCACACTATTTCAAGGCCCCACACTCAACTATTGCCCTTTCCAATCTGCACCAACATCTTTATTTGCAGACAATAATGCATCAACATTTACTTATGACTGCGGTCTAGTCTTATGAGAGTTTCAAACACCAAATAAAGGTCATATAATCATTACAAGCCAATAGTGAAGCATACATCAATACGATACAGAAAGTGTGTCACCAAATGGCATAGGCCGGCTTCGCTGTAGGCCAATATCCTTCTCTCGCCCACATTATGCACACATGGCTAAAAACTACAGATGTATGCAGGCATGCACACGCACACAAGCACAAACAGATAAAAGCAAACTATTTGCCTGATACATGTAAGTGCCCTTATGTCTAAATGGCCCCAATAACCAATAATAATAATAACTCACACAGCACTTCATGCATCCTTCACACAACTGCCATGTGTATAAAGAGTTGAGGAATATTACAAATTCATTTGTAATAAGGAAAGGTAATTACAAAGAAGGAAAAATGGTCCAAACTTTTTGGAAAGACATATTGATACTGAACAGGTTCGAAGCTTACATTCCTATACAAGACCTACATGATAAGTTGATAAGATATTACACCGAACACGAGATAAACAAAACATATTTGTCTCTAGATTTGCATGCTACCTATGGTGGCTGAAACGTATTTGCCAACCTTGTTGGCAAATACGACTCACCAATGGATTGTATTTCAGTAACTTAGAGTAGTAGCAGGTGTCCATATACAAATCAAAGCAACAGCCCACCTCAATAATGAGTACAGTTTTCAGCCTTGTTTACAATTACAAATATCTTGAGTGTTTGTATGTTTTTAGATTAATCATTTTCAGGTACATTATGATGGAACCAATTCATTTTAACAGCACTATGTACACACACACACACACACACACACACACACACACACACACACACACACACACAGCACACGCACACACACACACACACACACACACACACACACACACACACACACACACACACACACACACACACACACAAAGACAGGCATGATTTATTTTTCTCCATTATAATTTAATTGTATGGCTCCCCCCGTGTCTCGCGGACCCTTTTCACATCCCGGGCCCCGGGGCCGGGCCTCTGCCTAACCTTTGCATTAAAATCTTTTTTTCGTTCTGTTCCATAAACATACTGTGATGTTCTTTACATCTAGTTTGATCAGCTTTGCACACACAGACACTAAGTTCAAGTTGAAAACATTTTGTAAAATTTAGCTGAGCTTATTTTTCGTATATGTTTTCCTGGATGACGGAAAATAAACAGAAATGAAAACCTCCATGGTGATCCATGGATGGGATGGTATGAGCGATGGAAGGTTGGCCCGTGGGATTTGAAGAGGCTAATTTGTGATTGGTTGACTGCGTTGAGACGGCTCACTTGCCACATGTGACAAGGGATTGAGAGGACTTGTGTGGCGGATTGGCGGCGTGTGCGTATCCCTGGATACATCTGATCTGACAAAGTACATCCTGTCAAACATAAAGCGAACAGTGGGCGGAGACCCGGTGACCATAGCAACACTAATCCCAGGCAGCGTGTCCAATGAGTCCCCGAAGGGTGATAATCTAAACTTCATCCCGCCATTTTCAATTAAAATGAATTGACCCACATTTGATTTCCGTTGATGAGCCACAACAACGGGCCTTATACTATACAGGTGATTGAGAAGATTACAGGACTATTAGCACTTAAAGACCCTGTTGTGGTTGGTTATATTGTCATGGGTTGGAAAAACCCAAGTTATTAATCCACCCTACCTCGTGAATAATACTCACTCAATGCCAGATCCTGTTTTGCTAGTCCAAAAGAAGGGTCAATAGAGGCTGCCATAACTAGCAATATAATTCACATGATAATAAGGAAACACACACATTGTTCCCTTCCCGTGGTATGATTTGGATTGATTGTGCTGTAACGTGGGCAAAGTAATCATGCTGAGATTAGTTTGTGTTTGTGTGCGTGATGTTTGGATACTACAGTGGTGTATGCTGTGCCTTTGGTTTCAGTAACAACTCCCTGTACAGGGGCCTGCAGCCAGAAGATGTGCATAGTGTGGGATTGGCTGTCACTTGACCAATGGATCAAAACTATTTTCCTGATTTGATTCATTGAAATCATGAATCATTAAAAGCATAGAATATTCCACGCAATGGCGTTATAACATTGTCATAACATGTTATTATTCGTCTGTTATAAATGATTTTGGACCGAGTTTTATATGTGTTTTTTACATGGTTGTTATGGCTTTGAATGTTCCCTCTGCCTCCCTCCAGGTGCTCCCAACAGGTGAACAGCACTCTGGAGGAGCAGGACGTTATCACTATCACCGTCATCAGCCCGCTGTTCGGCAAGACCGAGGTGGAGAGCCGCGTGAACGTCAGCACCCGCAGGTTCCACACACTGGAGTGTGTCGCAACGGTGGAGGGCGAGCAGGCCTACACCCTCTTCTCCATCAGTGGTGGGTTGAATAGCGCAACTTTATTTGTACAAGAGATAAGGCTCAAGGATTTCATGTTTTCGCTGACCTTGGTTGTGCAAAGTAAAGTCTTGTGGATTCTAGTTGCATCTTGTGTGTTTAATCTGAAGACTATATTTGCGCTATCAAATGAAAGACAAAACAGTCGAGCGAAGGAAGATGATTATATTGAATTTTCACTCATTGAACACGTTAAGTAATGATTATAGATCAAAATTGTATTTGTTATATTAATCAACAAATATTGTTTTTCAACTGACCTTCATGACGTGGCAGCGAAAGCCATTTTGTATATATGTTCGTTCAAACACTGGACTAAAAGTAAAGTAAAGATGTAGCATGTAATTAAATTTCAGGATGCGCTTTGACCTACAAATCAACCATTGTGTTGCTCGATCATACATATGATGAACACATGATGCCGGTAAACGATGAGTCATTAGAACCATCAGATATTCTTTGAGAGAGTTCAACAATGGAGTTGGAAGAATTACATTTCAATTAACATTTAAGGCATTTAGGAGACGCTTTTATCCAAAGCGACTTACAATAAGTAAAGGTTTGTTTCATTAAAATCACTACTGTCAACATGAAAGTGTGGCGCGATGGCACAGGGAAGCATCAGATTGTGGTTCAGCCTGTTTTTGCTGTGTCGGATTGACGTTTAGTGTCAACAGTAGGCTCAACCCGGTATCACGAGATCTCGTGCTCATGCGCACGAAACGCGTTAATCTATTGAATCGTGTCCCAGAGTACGATTGTTCGACTTTTTCCGTGAAACGCATCACGAAATGTTAACCAATGCATTCTGAATGCACATCCTTCACAACTATATTCTTGGTCATAACTATCAAACCAAACATCCTTCACATTCGCCGAGCGACGATTATGAAAGTAAAATGCACATTTCTCGCTAAAAATGTTTACATAAACACTTTTAATGGCGTAACTATGCTAAAATATCATATTTTCCACCCAGAATAAAAAGTATGTCCGCCATTTTCACAGAAAAATATCCTAAAAACTATCCAATAGGAAAGATGCTCACAGCGTCTATCCGTGACGTAGTCACCGATATACTCTTTTAATGCTTTTAATGGCGGGTTACGCCATTAAAAGTGTTTATGTAAACATTTTTAGCGAGGAATGTGCATTTTACTTTCATAACCGTCGCTCGGCGAATGTGAAGGATGTTTGGTTTGATAGTTATGACGAAGAATATAGTGTGAAGGATGTGCATTCAGAATGCATTGGTTAACATTTCGTGATGCGTTTCACGAAAAAAGTCGAACAATCGTACTCTGGGACACGATTCAATAGATTAACACGTTTCGTGCGCATGAGCACGAGATCTCGTGATACCGGGTTGGTAGGCTACTATGAAGGACAGAAATTCAGAAAATACAACATGGTTTGCTTCAAACTCAACAGCCGCTCTCGCTGCCAGCGCTAAGGCCACTGAGCAGCCGATTAGGGATTCAAACTCACCATAACGCTGTGTCGCTAACTAGCCGTTGGACCTTTCAGCTAAAATCTCCACTTTTGTTAGAACTTTACACAAAGTGATGTTTCTCTTTCCACCATTGGTTGATCCTATTTCCGTTTAGCCTATTCTGTTTTCATGTATTCCGGTTTGGCATGGCTAAACAAATGAATATAAATAAGTTCAGAGAAAATGGAAAATTGAGAAACAGCACATAGCCACACATAATTTTCTCATAATTACTCTGGCAGTAAAGTTGAAAGACTTAAATCTCTTTTTTTTGTTATACTTCTCTAGACTCCTTAAATGTGTACGAATCACACCACCGACCCAGATTTAACCTTAAGATGAGGTCCTAGTCCTATATGTTGCGTAATTGGGCCAAACAGTTTTAACATAATCCCTTATGTAAACAGTGGTAAGGGTGTGTGGGGGGGGGGGGGGCTTTGATAAGACCTTGTGTCTTGTGAAACAGGAGTTGGCATTATTTCATTGTTTACTTTATGCCACAAATCCTGTTCTAACGGCTCCTCCATCTGCTGCTCTGTTTACGCTGGCTTTAGCCCAGGAGTTATGCTAGCCGTTAGCTTAAGAGCTATGCTATCTGTTAGCCCACAAGCTTTGCCAGCTGCTATGCTATCTATTTGCCAACAAGCTACACTAGCCATTAGACTAATAGCTGTGCTACCTGTTAACCTAGTATCTATGCTAGCTATCAGTCCATGTGCTATGCTAGCTTTTAGCCGAGGAGCTGCGCTATGCTAGTGGTAAACCCACAAATTATGCTAAAAAATAACCTAGGGGCTAAACTAGCTTCTTTCCCAGGTTCCATGCTAGCAGTAAGCCAATAGAAGGTTCTGTGTGGGGTGGGGGGTTCCGGCGGCAGGAGAGGATGGTTCTGGAGGCTACAGAAGGCGTGTGGGCGAGCAAAATGTGAAACAAATGGAGAGGAAAGACAGCCCAAAAAGAGAGGGACATAGAGAGACAATTGGGGATGGAGTGGAGGGTCGTGTGTCTGGTGTAGCCAGATGGGAGTGTGTTCCCTAGGACTCGTTGTGCTCCACAGCTCCGTGGCAGACAGAAGGCCTGCTGGTGTGGTGGTTACTCTGGCTGTATATACTGGGAGCACTGGGAGGCATGGAGGTGTCAGAGAGAGGGAAATAAAGAGTGAGCTTTAGAAACCACTGACAAGCTTATAGGGGATTAGTTCCTGCAGACTCTGCATTCTCACATTTCAAGTGCAGAGAAAGCTCCTTAGCGCCTAAAGAGCTTATGATACCCCACTGCACCGAGGGGCAAAACAAGACATCGTCACAAACATCTTCACACACAAAGTTACTACTGATTACAGCGAATTACTACAAACCGCACCAAAACAAAGGCTCATTAGCTGGGACGTAAGCCAATTACGTTACGATGTATGGGGCAAAAGCAATTGGTTAACAAGTGGGATAACAAAGCATTTAAGGCAGCTGCTGTGTGATATTTCTTAAATCAACACTCGTAATGCTCGTAAAGTTATCTCAACCGGGGCAGATTACGATTCGAAAATAGCCTTGAGGAAGAAAGCTTAAGAGTTAAGAACATGTCAGAATTTCCCTATTCACTATTTTACTATTAATTCTTGCAGTTGTTTAATTAAGTCTGGCATTTTGTGTAGTCGCTTTTCCAAACTGTAATGAACCCCCAACCCCATGCACCTGACAGCAGAGAGGAGGGTCACTCATACCCTCTTCACCCCCATGCTCATTGGCTCAGTGTCTATCGCCACCTTCCTGTGCCTGGTTCTTGTTGTGCTCTTCTACAAGTACCTGCAGGTAAGCGAGCCATCTTTTCCAAGACACACCTTCTTTCACCAAATATTGACTTAGAACCAGCCTAGGAAAACATGGATATCTCATCAGTGTGTCAACAAGAAAGCAGGATGGCTCATGAAGAGATTCGTTTACAGGTCATCCAGAAGTTGTTGTTTTCGGTTTCCTCGCTTGTGTTCCCTCCTCGACTCCTCTTGTCCTTGTGTCTGTTCTCACGCCAGAAACCCAAATACCAGATCCAGTGGAAGGTCATCGAGGGCATCCATGGCAACAACTATGTGTATATTGACCCCACCCAGCTGCCGTATGACAACCAGTGGGAGTTTCCCAGAGACAAGCTGCGATTCGGTTAGTTCTCCCATCCTGTCCTGTCAGCCAAAAGTGCTGTCAGATTGACATAACTGCCACTTTTTATTGCTACTTTCAAATTAACTATCGCAGATGCAAACTTAAGGCAGGTGGTTGGCCGCCGGTTTAGTTTTGTTTCTAGAAAGTTCTTGATAGAAAGATAACTGGATGTAACTCTATAGAACTCCATCTGTCCAGCGAGTGTGTTGAGGTAATTTGCATGCTGGCTCTACTCATCAGGGAGTGACAGCTTGATGACCCCTCTTTAGTCATACTTCCTGAGAGCTCTGCGTCTGCTGGGCGTGGGGTGAGCTGGTCAACTGAACCCAGCTTCCCTGAGTTTTAATTTACCACGCACCACTCCCTTAATGCAAACATGTGCTATTGACATTTTGTTTCCATCCAACCACCTCCAAACAGGATCTGGCATGTCCTTGAGTGCACATGGCCTTGGGGGGGCCTGAGGCTTGGCTTGCTTATCCCATGTTGGGAGCTCCAGGCCTGGCAGCAAGCCAGCCTGCCTGAGGGATCCACCAGGATGGTTGAGTAATTCCGCAGGTCTTGTTCTTGCAGGGAAAACGCTGGGATCGGGGGCGTTTGGGAAGGTGGTAGAAGCTAAGGCGTACGGACTATCCAAGGCCGACTCAGTCATGACCGTCGCCGTGAAAATGCTCAAACGTAGGTGGAAAACGCACACAACTGGGAGAGGAAACGCCCTTTAATTGTCAGAGATGCTGTTTGACTTACACTAAATGAGTTTCTTCTGTGTTAGCTGTGAAAGCATGGGAATGCATGATTTATCACCACTTGGCCCTGCAGCCTGAAAATCTCTTGCAATCGACTTTCCACTATCAGGAACCATAATAATAATAATAATAATATATTTGATTTGTAGAGCAGCTTTACATTCAGAAATCTCAAAGTGCTAGCCCATAGGCTTCTAAGTTGCCATCAAACCCTTGAAGTCACATGACGTCTTTCACCCTTTCACCCCTCCTACAGCAAGTGCCCACGCCACAGAGAAAGAGGCACTGATGTCCGAGCTCAAAGTTCTCAGTTACCTCGGAAACCACATGAACATCGTCAACCTTTTGGGAGCCTGCACCGTTGGAGGTGAGGAGTCCGCTGAATGGGGACTTATAGGTGTTTGATTAAGTAGAAAAGGGTGAAGCAGTTGGTTAAGTTTGGGTGTGGGATTTATTTATTCAGATACAAAGTTTGAAATTTAATGTTAGTTTTTTCAACAATGATAATATTTTGCTTGCACAGCACTCTTCACATTCACAAATACAATTTAGAAAAAAGTTGTTTAGCTTCATTTCTAAGATAATAGCACCAGAGAAGTTTGTACGTTTCTAATATATATAATGTAGAGATGTTTTAAAAAACACAATTTTTCATATGAAGGCAGACTTCGGTCAGGTCCACCAGGGAACTCATCAGGAAACTTTGATTGACCATCAACTAGCAATTACCAGCTAATAATTGAAAAAATATTATTTTACCAGATGCTTTCATCAAAACCAACTTACAGCTAATTCCGACAGGTGTTGGAGCCTCTTGCTCTAGGATCCCTTCGGGTAGACGTCCGACATTGGGTTTCGAATTCAGAACCTTGGGGCCCTATAAACGCTGTGTGCTTCAGCATGGCGGCTCAAGGCTTGTGGTTGGTCCGCAGGTCCGACCCTGGTGATCACTGAGTTCTGCTGCTTCGGTGACCTGCTGAACTTCCTGCGGAGGAAGAGGGAGACATTCTTCTGCTCCAAGATGGAGGATGACTGCTACTACAGAAACATCCTCCGGCAGAGTAACCCTGGCAGGTCAGTAGAACTTAGCATGTACACAATGTGCTAAGGTCCGTGTCGTATTACTGTGTGTTAATTTATGGCCATCAATGCATGGTCGGAGAAGCAGGTATTGCTTTGAACTGCTCTGCCTTAAACAGAATTTTAACGTTTAACCTCATACAATGATACTCATGCAGTGTTAAAATGCCCTAAGCATGTAGGCAGTACGTCTTGTAGCGACCAGGGTTTGACTCCGACTTGCCGGTCTCATGCCACATATCATTCCTGACATTCTTCAAGGACGGGAATGATGGGCAGGAATTATGGGCTTATGTCCCCTAAAGCCATTATACTACCTCAGGAAGAGTTGATTCATGAGTAAATCTCCAAGGCACGTTATCAATGCAGCTTCTCCTCTGTTGGAAGCACTCCAGCTGTCTAAAGGACACAATTCATCCGATCCAACAACAGATCTGTTCCTCTCTAAATGAATCAGGGGAAGAAAACACGACTCTGAACAAAAGCGATCTGCTGTCATGCAATAGTGACACAGTGTGATGCCTAACGACATCCTCATCGTGCCAGATCGCACTGATACACGAGATCGGCACGGGTGTTTTGTTTCATCCGTTGGGAGAAGCGGCAGAACAGGCGTCCAGGCTTTTCACGCGCCAACAGCTTGCGCTAGCAGGGGAATGAAGAGGGACGTGTTAAAAAACACTGTGAACAGCACCCTCTTTCTTAATGATGGAACAGACCGGTTGACCCCCCAACTGGAGGGGGTGGAGAGGGAGCGAGAAACACAGAGAGAGACACACACAAAGGGAAGATGGAGTGGAAGAGAGAGAGAAAAAATGAAGGGAGGGGGATAGAGACTTTGAAAAAAATATAGTGTAAGATATATATTGCATACTTTTAGATGGGAGAGGAATGGTTAAGAGGAATGACATAGGGAGGATGAAGAAGAAAAGAGAGGGAAAAGAAACTGAAAGAAAAGAGGGCTTCAGTATGGAAAGGGGAGAGGGAACAAGAAGAGGGAGATAGAGAGGAGCGAGATGGAGGGAAGGAGATTGATATTGAGGCGATGTGTGTGTGGGGTTGAGAGGGGGGGAGTTTGAGTTTGGGAGAGAGATGGTAAGAGGGAGGAATGGAGAGGCGAGTCTAGAAGAAAGTTGGAGAGAGGCTGGAGAGATTGAGTTGGGTAGGGATGGAGAAGGGAGGGAAATAGAGCTCCTTGTCGGGAAAGCGACGGAGAAGGACAGGTACAGAGAGAGAAGGGAGGAGAGAAAAGAGGAGAATTGAATAACAGGAAATAAGGGACGCGTATAGGAAGGCAAGAGGATGGACGAAAGGAAGTACTTGATTATGATAGGGATGAGAGAGAGAGAGAGGAGGTAGGAAAGGAGACACTGAGTCAGACGGAGGAGGAGGTAGGGAGGAAGCGACGGCCGCAGCAGGAGAGTGAGCAGCTACAAGCAGAAGGGTGGTGGGAGGGTCCGAGGCTGCTGTCTCACCCCCCGGCTGCTCCTCTCTCCGCAGCGACGGCAGGAACGGCTACATGGTGATGAATCCTTCTGGCAATGACCCATCGCCCTGCACCGCCTCGTCCGAGAGGAGGCGCTCGCTACGCAAAGGCAAGCGCGACTACCCATCCCCCCCCCCATGCACACACACACACACACACACACACACACACACACACACACACACACACACACACACACACACACACACACACACACACACACACACACACACACACACACACACACACACACACTCATCCATTCAGCCACCTACTCACCATGCCTTGTTGTTGTTTAGATCATGACAGTATACGTGTAGTACGTGATAATGTCTCGTCAAGACTCGTTTACACCCCCCTCTACACCACCCTGAACACCTCAACTCCATCCTCAACACCACCCCTTATAATACCGCCCTCCAGACCACCCTGAACCCCTCAACACCCACCCTCACTACTCCCCTTTACAACCCTCTACACCACAATTTGGAGTCAATGAATGTGGTGTGCTGCTGTCCCCCCAGGCGGGTCCAACAGTGACGAGGAGGTGACCAGTCAGATGCTGCAGGAGGACAGTCTGAGCCTCGACACGGAGGACCTGCTCAGCTTCTCCTACCAGGTCGCCAAGGGGATGGACTTCCTCGCCACCAAAAATGTGAGCACGAGTTTTCAGAGTTATTTCAAAACAATATCAAGTTTCAAAAATGAATAAGGTTCAATAAAGTCCTATTAAGTCAGACAACTTTGTAGCCGATCAGATACGGTAAGATCTTTTTTCATTGATCCTAGATGGAAAATTCAGGAACAAACATGATCAGGAAGATTGTATTGTTTAATCGTAAATGTGTTGAAAGTCATGGGAAATCCTTTTAGTTTGCGTCGTGATAAGCCCACTCAACAGACACAGCTTGGTCTTTGTTTAATGGGTGGAACCGCAGCCCATTTACCGAAGCATCAATCAGCCTATTACAGAGCCTTAGATAGTCTGTGGTGGCGGTCTGAATGTCACTGATTTGTTCTGGCACTAATGCTTGATTTGGTGTGTTTGTGTTTGTTTAGTGTATTCACAGAGACCTAGCAGCCAGAAATATTCTGCTGACCCAGGGGAGAGTGGCCAAGATCTGTGACTTTGGTCTGGCCCGGGACATCACCACTGACTCCAACTATGTGGTCAAAGGCAATGTAAGTCTACCGCTACGACTTGGTTACAGCTAATGCTACGGCTAATGCTATGGCTATTGCTACGGCTAATGAATATCCTTCAAGATCAGCAATTGAGCTATCATTGCAACCAAATCTTGGCATATTTATTTCAGCGAAATAAAAGTTTTTGGGTACTTTATTGAGTAGGTTAAATAGGTCATATTAATGTAATAGATTTTACTGTGCATTGTTTATGGCTACATGCTAGGTTAGCATCGACTTCAGATCTGAATATATAGAATAAGGCCGTAGTGATTATTTGTCCGGTCTGGCGAGGAATTTTGGAGGAAAAAATAACATATCTATCAAGCGCTAACATGTGCTCTAAAGCACATGTCCACAGCAAGGCACTTTGTGACAAAATAAAGGTAATGCTGTCTACATTCTTGCTTTGATCCCATGGGAAATGCGTCAGTGTGAAAGCTCTAACAACCATCTTTATTATCTTTAAGCATCATAATTAGCATCTTTCATGTCTAACCTGGAGTAGGCTCTGTGTCGTAAAGGAAGATGTTAGCTTGTGACATGAAAACACTTGTTGTTGTGGTAGGCTCGTCTGCCTGTGAAATGGATGTCACTGGAGAGCATCTTCGAGTGTGTGTACACCTTCGAGAGCGACGTCTGGTCCTACGGCATCCTGCTCTGGGAGATCTTCTCACTCGGTGCGTTCGCTCACCTGGAGCCTGTGAATGCATCTGTACATACATGCACCACCCACCATCACACGCACACACACATACACACACACACCACAGACACACAGACACACACACACACACACACACACACACACACACACACACACACACACACACACACACACACACACACACACACACACACACACACACACACACACACACACACACACACACACACAGCTTTGGTTTTGTACTTGACACGTTCATGTAACTACTACCTTGCCCATTTATTGTGACGGAAAGAAGGGAGCTGTACTCAGCATGCCATTTGGCGGTGTAACAGATCAAAAGGAGACCCCTCTCAATACACTTAATATTTTGCACTTCTGGCAGTAGTAACACACTGCTAGATCTCGCACCACTGCCCCTCCTTGAGTGCTCTACATTTCACCCGCCGAGTTGGAAGACGATCGGGTGTATGGTTGTCGAGAATGTCGAAGGACTTACAGAAACTCTTAAAATTATAGTTGGAAGAAACCGCATACATTACGTACAAAAAGAGTGAGAGATTGTGTGTGTGTCTATGTTTGTGTGTCTTTATGTATGTGTGCATGGGTGCCCAAGTGTATGCATGTGTGCGAGTGTGTGTGTCTGTCTTTCTGTCTGGGCCCTGACTAACCCCTGTTCCCTGTCCCACAGGAAATAGCCCTTACCCAGGTATGCCAGTGGACTCCAAGTTTTACAAGATGATTAAGGAGGGCTATAGAATGGATGCCCCAGACTTTGCCCCGAGCGAAATGTAAGTTGGTTTGTTTGTCGTCCCCCACAAACTAAAAGACAAACCATGATGGTTGGGTGTGGGCGGACATGAGGAATCATAATGTTAATTAACAAAGCAACAGCCCTGAATCTAAGTGTAGGGCTGTGGTACGCCTCTTTCAACCTGAGGACACTACCCTTTGTTTGTTCAACTTCCAGATTAGAATCTCATACTCTGTGTTTATTAGAATGTCAATCATGTCGGACCTTGTCTGTGTCCCAGTATCACATTTCTACTCCAGATTCTGCTTGAGTTTGTAATTATAATTGCATTATTTCAGATTACAATATGACAGAATCTGAATTCTATTTTCATTATTAAGTTTAGTTTATTTATTTGCACAATGAAATAATTCAATGAAAGTAAATCTTTTCAGGAGGGGGCCAGAATTCCAGGGAGTCTTTCCCCTCTGGAGAAACAACACGACAACAAACATGTTACAGACATAACTAGAAAGTACATTGTAGATGTAACCTTTAATTATACAGTAGGTTTATAATCGCTGTGTTTTATCTCCCTTATCAGTTTATAATGTCATGATTTCTTTCACAAAATAAAAAATGGTTTCATTCCCAGGTACCAGATCATGAGGTCCTGCTGGGATGCAGACCCCTGTCAGAGACCACCCTTCAGGAAGATAGTAGAGAGAATCGAGAAGCAGCTGTCAGACACCACCAAACACGTAGGTGAACCTCAAACCAGTAGGTCTATCACAAACACATAGGTGAACCTCAAACTAGTAGGTCTATCTTGAATCGGTACTATCGCAAACCACCTCGTCCATCTCAAACCAGTACATCTATCTCAAACCAGTAGGTCCATGTCAAACCAGTAGGTCCATATCAAACCTGTATGACTATCTCCAACTAGTAGGACCATCCGCAACCATTAGGACTATCTGAAACATGTAGGACTATATATTAAACCAGTCATCAGACTGGTTTAATATAGTCATCTCAAAACAGTAGGATATTGAGCCTGTATGACTATCTCAAACACTTAGGTCTACTTCAAACCAGTAGATCTATCTCAAACCAATAGGTTTATATTAAACCTGTATGACTATCTCCAACTAGTAGGACCATATCCAACCATTAGGACTATCTGAAACATGTAGGACTATATATTAAACCTGTAAGACTATCACCAGAAGGATCATCAGGTCTATCTCAATAAGTAGATCTATCTCTAACCAGTAGGTATATGTCAAACCAGTAGGAATATATCAAACCAGTAGGTCTACCTAAAACCAGTAGGTCTATCTCAAACCAGTTTTTATATATGTCCACCTCAAAACATGGAGATCCAATTCAAGCAGGTAAAACTATCTCAAAACAGTAGGTCCACCTCCTGAGATCCAATTCAAGCCAGGCAGGTCCACGTGTTGATCCATTTCTTAGATGCCCATCTCCTGACCTGTTCCTTACTATCTTATCCAATCTTAATTCAGATACAAATTCTCTGTAAGCCGCTTTGGATAAAAGTTATTGATGACTTGTCTTCTAATAAATAGTCATAAACCATTAGGTGCAGACTAAAACTTGAAAAGTCTTGTTTAGGGATTTTTGGACTGGTTTAGTGGTTAGAGACTAAAAGGCCTTTCACACATGCACCAAAAGTCAGAACTCAGTATGGTGAGGCTGTATATGTAAACAAAACGCAGCGAATTCTGCTGCATACTTTTTGCATTACGTCCTGCCTCCTAAACGCCTCTACCCTGGCGCCTCTCCTAGCCTAAAGTACAGTTATTAACTAAATCTGATATGGGTGAACACGTCGGATACGGCATCTCCTATTGTGTGTTGCTTGTGGAAAGGGCAACTCCTGATCATCTTTGGACCTGATTCCCCGTAGTCCATCCTGAGTTAATGTGTGAAAGGCCTCTAAGAGGAGGAAGTTTAATTATGTTGGCTGACAAAGTTATTTATTGCTGTGGTTAAACAGGCTCTTAAGTGACTCTTAAGGTTCCCATAAAGATGTTCTCACTGTGACTTGCCAGCTCTCGGTTTGACACACCAACTGACACCACCGTTCAAAAGTCAGCCAGACAATTGGACATGTAAAAATATTGTAAAAACGTACATTATAAAAATCTGTCCTGTAACTAAAACTATTTTTTATTTATATATATATATTTATTTTATTTTTTTAGATCTATCTGAACTTTAACTCGAGGATCACAGGATCAGCCGGGGCCAGAGAGGACCCACCAACCCAGAATGCATCACTACACTATCCTAACCCTGGCGTTCTTGGCACCAACAGCCAGCCGCTACTGGCCCAGGACGAGGTCTTCCTGGAGGGAATGAGCCTAAGGGCACATCGTGTGTGAGGACCCCACCCAGTATAGGCAGCCCATGAAGTGCCTGTTGGACAGAAAAACACCAAAAACCAACCCCCAAAACCTTAGTAGTACCAAAGTACTATTTCGATGTCTGGTTCTTCCAGAGAAAATTGAGACAAACTAAAATATGCGAGCCACTAAGGAGATATATGAGTACGCATACAAGAGAGGAGCTCTCTCACTGCCTATTGGTTTAGGAGGACCTTGGACTTGGAAGGCACGCAACTCAGTGTGAGATCTACTTTTTTTTTTAAGTACCTAAGACTGTTATACAAACATATTTTTCATTTATCACATTTTTTTCCTACCACATTTCATGTACCTTTTGAGTTTATTTGAAAACAATTTGTTACTGGAGCATTTATTTTTACTTTCTGTTTATCATTTTTATTCGTGTTGCTTTCAAGAAAATTTGTGTAGCATTTTAATTTTTTATCGATTGAAAAATGTTTGTGATAGGCACTGGAGGCACTTATGGTGACGTTATTTCATATGCAAGCATACAGATATGCGATCACAAAAGCATACATGGGGGGGGGGGGGGGGGGTCAGAAAAGTCTCATTAATAATAAATGCACAAGGATTCACAAATACATTTTGTGATTTATATATAAATTACTCTCTTCTCACAAATACATTTCAATGCACACACAAATGGATATCGGTATGTATAAATGTAAAATAAATCCATAAACAAAAATAAGTTTCACAAACACAGTTCTGATCCACACACAAATGCGCCTTGTTTTAAGTAAATGTAATATAAATCCATAAATATATTAATTTAAAAAGTATTTGCCATTTTCATCAAAAATGTATTTGGATTCTGTTACATTTATATAAAAACTGTTAAACTTGAATTAACAAGACGCTTTTCATTTGTGAACTTGTTTGCATTTGTGTTTGAACTGAACTGTATTTATATGTGGATTTTTGAGATTCTCCTGACGTCGCTAGATTCACAATGCATTTTTTTCAACAAGGAACTCTGTAGCCAATCAGATGCCTCCCTCGTTTTCAGCCAATCACATGACTGCAGTTCCGACCTCTGAGTCCAGCCTCCGAGCCGCCCGGTTCCCTCTGTCAAATGTCTATGGGAAATAACATGGATTTTTTGAATGATCATACATAACAATCTCTAGGTGGCGAAGAAGTAAAAGCTGCGTCACGTTTAGCTACACACTTTTTCCATCTAGTTTCGACTGGGTTTTGGGTTTGTCGGTGCCGTTAAAGAAGTTAACGGCACCGACAATGTAAAAACACAGTCATTGCAGTCATGTGATTGGCTGAAAACGAGGGAGGCATTTGATTGGCTGCAGGGAGTTCCTTGTTGAAAAAAATGCATTTGTGAATCCAGCCACGTCAGGAGTCTCAAAAATCCACATATAAATACAAACCAGTTCACACACAAATGAAAAGCGTCTTGTGAATTCAAGTTTAACAGTTTGTATATAAATGTAACAACATCCAAATACATTTTGATGAAAATTGCAAATATTTTTTTAATTCATATATTTATTGATTTATATTACATTTATTTAAAACAAGGTACATTTGTGTGTGGATCAGAAATGTGTTTGTGAAACTTATTTTTGTTTATGGATAAATTTTACATTTATAAATACCGATATCCATTTGTGTGCGCATTGAAATGTATTTGTGAGAAGAGAGTAATTTATATATCACAAAATACATTTGTGAATCCTTCTCTGTGCATTCATTATTAATGAGACTGTTCTGACCCCATATACATAAGCAAACAAAGACGCTAAAACGCACCCCCCCCCCCCCCCCTCCCACACACACACACACACACACACACACACACACACACAACACACACACACACACACACACACACACACACACACACACACACACACACACACACACACACACACACACACACTGGGAAACAGCTTTCATTATTTCATTCAAACAGTTTCTCTCTCAGTATTATTTTCACCTGTTAAGGTCAAAGTTTATAAGAAGGACTAAGTCTTGGGTGGGGGAGGGGGCAATTTCAATAAGAAATACTGCGATCCCTGTTAAAAATAGGCTTTAGCTTGCATGTAGCGCAAGTGCTGACATAAAAACTTAAATAAACCACATCATAGAAAAGACTTACCAATGACCAAACCAATTCATATTTCAACGCTTATATAATTATTTTACCATTCATCCCTTGTGGTCTAGCCATAAATACATGTACATACACAGCCAGAGTTACAAGGTGAAATTATTCAATTGGGTTTGCTCATTGGTTGCGGTACTATAAGCTTGGTTTTCTTGCTGTATACATGTACATAAATATAAATATATATATATATATCTCTTTTAGAAATTATAGTGGTGGTTGCAATGACTCGTGAACTTGGTTAAATTCTTACGAAGAAATGAGGAAAGCTAAGCTAAAAGTGTGAGGTAACTAGCTTGTCTATTTCCCTGTTGCGATTGGCCACTGAAAGTGAGCAGGTTTCACGTTGTGTCCGCTGGGCTTCTTGAGAGTTTGTTTGAATGTATAAATAACTGGAAGGACTCCTGCTGCAGGTCTTAGTACTTTATCTTTGTTTACAGTCATGAGACAGGTACCGACATTTCATACCCTGCAACTGAAACGCTAAAATCAAACCTGCAGGAACAGCACTGCCACTGGTCAAACAAGGGTATTTTGATTGGCTCAAATTTGTGCCAGGTGACGTCATGAAGACCAATCAGACAACGGAGCTTTTGCTTCAGGGTTCCGGCGGTTACTCTTGAACCTGGAAGAGTCAAGCCGTGCTTCCTATTGTTGCTGTCATACGTGTGGGTGTTGCGCTGCCTTCCCGGAGAGTACAGCCAGTTGATAAGATTAGGCTTAAAGTGCTTCTGGAGGCTGATTGTGAGGCTGGTGGCTCAACAACAAGGAGAGTGGAGAGGACTTCCTGTATTCATGTCTCACAATCATGTAGTCATCTCCCGGGGCCCCGGCCAGGAGCTGCCCCCCCCCCCCCCCCCCCAAACTTCCAGCCCCAGCAGTTCCACTATTCTTCCCATCCAGCTGTGTCCTGTTCCAGGCACGGGACGTAGCAACACCTGGAGACCAGCGTCATCTCTGGATTAGGAACCCCCCCACCTCCTCACCTAGGCAGACTGCTGTGCTGTCATCAAGAGCACCAGGACTGTGAGTGTATGTTTTTTTGTGTGTGTGTGTGTGTGTGTGTGTGTGTGTGTGTGTGTGTGTGTGTGTGTGTGTGTGTGTGTGTGTGTGTGTGTGTGTGTGTGTGTGTGTGTGTGTGTGTGCGTGTGTGTGTGTGTTTGCTCACCTGCAGACAATAAGACCAAATGTTGTGCCACTGTTAAAATGTCCCCAAATGGTGTAGGCTAGGTGTCCTTGCGCTGTTGTGTAAATATGTCCAAGCTCATGTTGTAAAGTAGTGTTGTACACTCTCTAAAGATGTTTCGTCTCCAGGAAGACATGCGGTACGTTCACACGCTGACTCTTGTTTGTTCTGCCTGTCACTCGCACGCAGAACGCGCGCCTAGAAAGAAGGAACTCAACAGCCCCGGCGGTTTCATGTTTCCGTCGCCGTGACAACTTTAATCAGAAGACTTTCAGAGGGCCTCATTAGAGGACATCATAAAAACGATAAAAAACTGAAAAAGTCTGTGGCATGCTGTGCAAACAGAGCTTAACATCGACGTTCATAGACCAATTGTACAGTGTCTCTAAAGGCTTTGACATTTGGTATGGAGGGAGGCCCTCCATCAGCACGTAATGTTTACCCCGGGGGTCTTTTTACCGAGCCTAGCCGTCTAATCTTACGCTGATCACTCTCGACTCTAGCCTGTTTGTCTCCGAGGTTGTCATGTGCATTTTTTTTTCGCGTATTTATTAAACTGGAAGCTATAGTATTAATGTGTAAATCTTACCATGTATTGCTATTTCAATGTCACTGTAAATAAAATGGTGGATATGAAATTCACTGTGAAAGATATATTGCCTCTTCTTTCTGTTTTCTACTTTTTTTTATCCCTGGTAACAAATGTATTGTGGATGGCGCCATTTTGTCCAACAATGTGCGACCGGCCGCTCCCGTTGTTCACAACAACCAAAACTCCCCCTCACGCCTTTAATCTGGCATATGACACATGGCTCATTATAGCCCGTAAACATATTGTCCACCATCTGGGCCTCCGCGAACATGTAGTTCCCTTCTGGCCATGGTCCCAAAGACCTCCTCCAGATTGAGCCGACAGAACATTTACATTTTATGTCACTAATGGAAACAGCATATTTTTTATTTATTCTTTTGAATTGAGGTACAGGTCATTATGAGCAGGAAAAGGGGGCTAGGCGTCTTGCTAAAGGACCAAACAAGCAGGCTTTAGGGATTAGGGATTGAAACCAGAACCTTCCGAAAGGCCCAACCACTTCCCTTCCCTCTTAATGCCCTCTTAAATGTATCCAAATCTTTAAACGAGTAGCCAACCACAAACCTTTCCTACCTGACCATTTTGAACTTTTCACCTAAACTAAGCTATCCTTTCTCTGAGCTCCTCTACCCACCAATACTTACCCATGACACCTACACTTACACTTACACTACACTACACTTATTATTAAGCACTATTACTATCCATCCTTGCTCTTTAGCACCCAACTGACCCATACTATTTTTTATTCCATTCAACCCATGCAATGCTAGGAGCAGAGCGCTTCCTGGACACAGTGTAGTGTCCAGGAAGTAACTCAAGTTTTTAGTGCCCTTGCCTTGCTTATGGGCTGTGGAGGGTTATATTGATTGTTCTGGAGTTTGAAGAAAACCGGAGCACCCCCTTACTGTTCAGCACCTGTAGTATAGCTGTACAGTCACATCCTGCAGCACCACACCAAACACCGGGTCATTTCCTGATTATGGATCTCTGTTATGAATTCCACTGCAGGCTTCCTGTTCCAACAAGCCTTAATACTTTGGCCTCAGGAAAAACAGCATGGACCTCTGACTGAGATGAGTCCAGTTGAGTTATGGCTTTCTCCAGCCCAAGCGATGGTGGTCTTCGGTGTCACCACAATAACTTTTTTTTAACTTCCAGGACAGCAAGGCTCAAATGTTTATGTAACTCTGTGTCTCCCTCTTTATCTATCTCAGTCTCTATCTCTCTCTCTCTCTCTCTCTCTCTCTCTCTCTCTCTCTCTCTCTCTCTCTCTCTCTCTCTCTCTCTCTCTCTCTCTCTCTCTCTCTCTCTCTCTCTCTCTCTCTCTCTCTCTCTCTCTCCTTCTCTCTCTCTGTGTGGAGTGAGGGGCCAGGGGTCTATGTGTGCGTGGGCAGAGGCCATTGTGTCCGGATCTCAGTGATAAGACACGGGCAGGAAATCCCACCATTCAGACGCAGAGGGCTTGAATGAAAATGTTGTTGTGCGTCAGTGATCGTTGCTTCAAGAGAAACGAAGGAAAGAAGGAGTGACTCGGATTTATAGATTAGTTCTTTGGCCTCCTGTATACTCCCGCCACTAATAACATGGTAGGAACACAAGATCTATGGTTGTCGTTAGCGTAATATGGGGTTGATCAGGGCTCACTGAACTACTTACAGTGATAAATCAAACACACATATGCGCGTGTGTGCAACACACACGCACATGTGCACACACACACACGCAGAGTCAATAAAAGAGGAAGGACAACCTGCAACACTATCACCATTAGGAGTGTCCCTTGCTTTGCTTACAAGAGCTCTACACTGAAGTATCTTTATTTTCTGTGCTCCCGTGGTAGTAGCCTGCCCTGGGGGCCAGGATTTATGGTGACTATTACCTTTTATAGTCAAGTCCATTTTATCTGTACAGCCCTTAATCGCACCTCGCAGTCTCAAAGGGCTTCACAGGCTCACTTGATACGACACGCACTCCCTAACCATAAACTCTCAGAGAGGAAGGGAAATAATAATCAGAATAAACCCAAAATATATAACTCCTTAAATCCAATATGGCAGGAGTGAGAGAGCAATGTTTCAGTCGTATTGCCTTCTTCCCCTCGGCATCGCACATGCAAGTCTGCCATATTGGAGTATATATCGTGTTTGTCTCCAGGCAGGAAATCAAATGTCGAGGAACATGTCAGAGAACTGTCTTTGTCCCAGAAGGTTTGTGTGTGTTTGCGTGTGTGTGCATTTGCGTGTGTGTGTGTGTGTGTGTGTGTGTGTGTGTGTGTGTGTGTGTGTGTGTGTGTGTGTGTGTGTGTGTGTGTGTGTGTGTTTACGTGTGTGTGTGTGTGTGTGTGTGTGTGTGTGTGTGTGTGTGTGTGTGTGTGTGTGTGTGTGTGTGTGTGTGTGTGTGTGTGTGTGTGTGTGTGTGTGTTGCATTGTACAGTTGTGTGTTGAGTGTGGTGTGTGTGTGTGTGGTGTGTGTGTGTGTGTGTGTGTGTGTGTGTGTGTGTGTGTGTGTGTGTGTGTGTATGTGTGTGTGCGTATGCGTGTGTGTGTGTGTGTGAGTGTGTGTGTGTGTGTGTGTGTGTGTGTGTGTGTGTGTGTGTGTGTGTGTGTGTGTGTGTGTGTGTGTGTGTGTGTGTGTGTGTGTGTGTGTGTGTGTGTGTGTGTGTATATGCTGTTGCTACACCTTCGGGCTGCTCTTGTGGTCGTTTTTTTCCTTGACAAGCATGTCACCTTCTTCCTACAGACATTTCCAGACAGTTTGATTTCAAACCACTCGTTGTTTTCATTCTGTGAAAGCGGAGAACCACATGAGGCCTGGAGGTTAGAAGACAATTGCGGTACAATAATGTAAGGGTTACTATGGTTATATATACATTGAATAATTGAGACATAGTACCTTTAATTAACAGATACAATAATGTTGGTACTGAATATACATTTTATAGTCATATGTATAAAATAATAGAAAGTTTAGTGTGTGGAACATGGGTAACACATCAGTAAGCTACATACAAAGCTAGGAGGGAAGTTAAGTTATGAGACATTTTCCTGTGGCTGGTGGATAATTATATTATATATATATACATATACATATATATACATCTATACACTGTATATGTATAAAATATATATCCAATATGATATCGGTAAGTAAGGGTAGTTGATACATCGGTGAGAAGACAGATCAGTGTGGTTAATATGTTGTCAAGAATACACCGTGAACACAATACATAAATACACCAAACACAAAGCAATTTATCAATGATGACTATTGATATTTTTTACGGCTTTGGAATCATTGCTTTTACATTTAATCACATTTTTTAAAGACATGAATGACTTGGAAACATTCTACTAGAAAAGTGAGTTCCACAGGAAACACTGGACAGAAACCGTCTTTATTCAGAAGTTGTCGTTCTTTTCAGCAGTTAAACTGAATGGTAGGGGGGAGGTGGGGTGTGGAAGGTAAGCGTCTCCTATGTGTTGGTTTGTGGGAAGCCACCGCTTCCTGTGCTTCAAGCTGTGCAGGAAGTACCGTCCAATCATGGGAGGAGGGGGCTGATGGTGGGGTGTTTAGGGGGTCGAGAACTGGTGGGTTTATGGGTGGATGAAGGGGTTGGGGACCATCTAGCCCCCTACTCTCTCCTCAATGGCCTGTCTCTGTACTCACTGTCTATCCCCTACCTGCTTCTTAATTAGGTGTCTCTGTACTGTCCAACCCCTACCTGTTCTCTAATGACCTATGTCTGCATTCTCTATCCAATCCATACCTGCTGCTTAATGACCTATCTCTACTGTCTATGCCCTCTCTGCTCCTTAATGACCTGTGTCTGTGCTGTCTGACCCCTACCTGCGCCTTAAGGACCCATAGTCACTGCCTGACTCTTACCTGCTCCTTAACATGCCGCAATATGTACATTCTGTAGTTAACAAGAAGTCAAAATTGTTACACAATTAAAACACAAGTCCTAAGTAAACCTATTACAAATAACCCATTTCCTGGCCAAGAAAACAAACAAGTTATTAAGTACTATGATTACTGTGTACTTAAGTACACAGTAATAATAAAAATTAGAACCCAACCCAACAACGCAAAGTTCTTCAAGGGATGTGAAGGGAGGTCGGCCTAAGTGTTGCCTGAAAAGCCCTTTGGTGTTTGAGTCACAGTTTAAAATCGGTTAAGCATTAAGACTGCCAGATAAGAACCTCGGGGCCTCAAGACTTACTGTTGTGTGTCAACACGCCACGGGGTACCATGGGAACTCCCACCTTCTCCTGCAGTCACTTCCTGTTCTGGCCTGTGGCCAATAGCTGGAGAGGATGATTTAAAACGGGTTCTCTAATTTTTATGACAGGTGCAAAGCAGCTTGAAATATTTGCAATGTTTGTAAGGAAGAAAGAATAAAGGAGGTTTGTTGTGTTCTGACAATGTTTGCCCAATTCAATACTCACACACAGCCATTAATAACTTTATGGCTACCATAGTGACAGGTATATTATCATGGAATGCATTTGCATTTGAGCGTGGCTTGGAGACAGGTAAATGTGTGTGCACTTCCAGAACGTTCATAACTGGCTTCAGCTGCTGTCCTGTCTGTTTTCCATGGGGGAAATATCCCATTTGTGCAACACGGGGGGGGGGGTGTTGCACAAATGCCTGCCCGATCAGGATCGGGCAGGCAGAGTAAACCAGGACAGGCAAGAGTTCGGGAACCGGCAGGCAATCAGGCAGACTGGGGGTACCGTCGGCGGGGGGGGGGGGCGTAGTCGGATAGGCAAGGGGGTCGATATCAGGAGGGCAGACAGGCAGGCGAGGAGCCGGAAACAAGGGAGCAGACAGGCCGGCGGGGACTCGACTGCGTGGAGAGAGAGGATTTATATAGAGGGAGCACAGGTGAAGGTGGTTGAGCTAATCAGGTGAGATCAGCTTGGCAGGCAGGTGAACGGGAAAAATCAGGAGCGCGGTCATCCCAGTCTGTTTACTGGTTCAATCCCATAGCTGTGTCAAGTCATGACCCTCACCAGGAGTGATTACAGGAGATATATTCGGAAAAAGTTGTGTGTTGTACAACATTGTGCAGAACAGACTCTGTTCCCTTCCCCTGACCCCAACCCTTACCTTTATCATGTCATGCGTTGTTGTCGCAGAGTTTTCCAAACCTTTCCGCTACACTGGAACATTCCGTCAGGCGCGAGGCCTATCAGCTGTCCAATCATCAAATATTGAAACCTTTTGTGGGAACTCACAAGGCACGATGTCTTGGGTTTCTTCATCTCCAGTTTCTTTCAAGGTAAAAGACCAATAGTTCAACATGAATTGACCCAGACTCTGCAGCATAATGCATCCATTCCTAACTTTTTAATCAATTGATGATTATTTATGGTAATTTATTCATATTTATATTTAATATTACTTTCTTATCTCATCACTTTTAGTGCTTTATAGTTATTTCAAAGTTATTTTAATGATCATAATCTCATAAACGTTTCTCGCTGTGCCCTGTGAGCCTGGTCTAGTCGCTTGCATACAAAAGGGACAATATCCTTAAAGTAAAAAAAATATCTATGGACGACTGTAGTTAAGGAGGGTGAAATCGCCGGCAGAGCCATACATGCCTGGCCATATGTTTTCCTAGTACTAAGTCCAGTGACCAGTGTAATATCAACAAGCTGTTAGGAGTACCCCCTCGCCCCCACCCCACACAAACTCCGAACCCCCCACACATATGTTGCTGATCACCCCATACCACACTCACCAAGATAGGCCAGGACGGCACGCATGGGCGGGCAGGACGCCTCGGCCCCCCGGCTGGGACAGACGTGCACCAGGAGGCCGACCCAGAGCCCGTGACTGATGTGACCGCTTTCAGAGCCGTTGATCGCTCATGCAGACCACATGACGTGAAGTCTGGACATCTCGATCGTCACGTGTAGACTTACATCGTCTGTTGAGGACAAGACCGTCGGGACAAGGTCAGGGCAAGGCAAGACTGATGTTAGTTTTGGTAAACCCTGTTTTTCAGGTTTGCCTTGACAGACAGATTCACATGATCATGATCAAATGACAATCCTTCTAGCCATGCTTCAATTTATGAGGCTGTTGGCCAAACCACAGTCGTTCAGACCAATCAGCATCCTACGGGGATGTATGTGTTCTATGTGCTATATGATGAATGGTTATTGACAGATGGTATATCCAATCCACTGCAACATATTTTTCTAAGGGCCTTCCCTTCTCTAAAGAGTTTTTAATAACAACCTCCCATATGGTTCTGTGTAACAAGCGCGTCAGGGTAGTTTCCATGAGACATCTTGATAAAGACTTCAATAGAACTGGTCAATGGGGGCCTGCTGGGGGTTTCTGGTGTGGTCTGAGCCCATCAAAGTGTATGATGGGTAGACCACTGGCTGAAGTAAACAGTTGTATATGACTTCCCTCTTGGAGAGAAAGGGGGGTATATGGGGACTGTTGTAAACAAGTCTAGCTTGCCATTTCCTTTCGGACGTCCTGCAGAGCTTCCTGATGGTCATCCTCAAGTTCCTCCTTAAGGACACTACACTATCCCATGAGGATGACGTCCAGGACATCCATATCGCCCCAAGGCTGTAAGCATTCATCATTGAGACTCCAACCACAAACCTATAGAGTTTACGATGTCCCTGTGCTGTGAATAACAAGGGGAGGTGAATGGCTACAGCTGTAGGGTAGAGTCAGCAGCACTAACCCAATAGTGCATGTGATGCTTTCCAACTGTATGTATCTGTTGGCTTGCATTGCTCTGCCTGTCGGCTGTCCTGGTGTCTGTAAACACATTCCAAAAAACGTTTTGCAGCGATGGGGGACTCCATCATGCATCAAGGTTAATGCAGATGTCTCGTCTCATCAGCTCACATTCGACTGGCTGGGTCAATATCTGCTGACAAACCCTGACTCTAGCGTGTTTTCCCAGCTTCCAGACAGAGGCACACAGTAATGGTTATGATTTAAAATGTGAGAAGCAGTGGAGAACTAGGTCTCTGTGGAAGCGTTCGAGAACTGGGATATGGACTCAATAATCACATTCTGGGAGCCCAACCCCATAGCCTTTTCTTCATGCAGCTGTCCGAAACCTCTCCACAAGTGAGACTGAAAAGCCGAGGTATACAGACCAATGCTTTAGAGACTTCAGAGGGGTTTGGAATTGTCCACAATTAGCCTGATTTGACAGAGCAGAAGAAAGTTTTAGGATTCAAAAAGTGTATTAAATGTATTTGAATTTTTTATATCGGTCCTCATCAGTCAGTGCCTATAAACAGCAAACAACAACAACAACAAAAAAAAAGTGTTATCAAGACCAACTTTAAGCAACGCAAGCAACAATAGTCAAAGTTTTGTTTTTTCAAGGGATTCCCAGAAAGCTCCAACATATAGGCTCATATATATACGCTGACACTATTTTTGACGCAATCCCTCTAGTTACTAGTTTTACTAGTTTTTATTATATCGCTCTAGTCACGGGTTCGACTAGTATTGACTAATGTGCGAAGATGATGAAACATTTTCCTACCAAACTGTTTTAGTTTGGCAGGAAAATGGCAAACTGTTTTAGTTTAGTTTTGACATTTTAAAAACTAGTATGAATGGATAGGATGAACTTCAAGTCTCAAAAATCCAGGAGCAGACTACCAGCATACTGGGAGTCACTGTGGCACAAGTTCAGTTATGAAGGCATCTCAAGTGATGTTCCATCTTCATACAGAATTTCCTAGATTGCATTTCCGTTTGATGTTCTAGTGATTCTATGTCAGTTGATAAAGCAATATGTTTCTCAGCTCCACCCTCTCAAAGCATTAAACAATTGAGTTAAGAGATTTTAGGCAAGCGCAGTCTGACCGGCAAGTGCCTCTGATGGGGGGTATTTGCGACTGCTGCAGGGCGAGCCCGTACACGTGGCAAGTTAAACACAAAGAAATAAATTACCCCCATCGACCACCTCTCCTGTCTGGCTATCTGAAATAGTCTCTCTTGTCTTTTTTTTGTCTGCTCTCTCTGTTCATCTGTCTTTTTTGTCTGTCTGTCGCTCTGTCAGTCTGTTGGTCTGCCTGTTTTTCTCTCTTTGATGGCAGTCATGGGTTCAAAATGTCCCTCCATCTGGAGGCAAGTAAGATCTGGGGCTAGGGTGACCAGATGCCCCGCTTTGTGCGGGACAGTCCCGCATTTCCATGACTTTGTACACGTCCCGCAAATTGAGAAGTTGTAGCGCATTGTTATTGATAGTCAGACTCGTTTTTGTTGTTTTTGGAAATGCGTGTTTTATAATCTGGCATTTATCAAATAGCTTTGTGCGGAGACAGCAGTGAGGGCTGTCATCCGGGGGGGGGGCGGGCTGTTTGATCATGTCAATCAAACTGGTACGTGGACGCCGGTTAAGGGCACGCGCACCAACAAGAAACAATCAGGTCAGAATGGCAGGAGATATGGAGGAGAGCGCAACCCGTACGACTAAAAGGAAATACAGCTACAACAAAGACAGGGAAACCATATATCCCTGAGTGAAACCAGTGCAAGGGGAGTCTTGTAAAGTGGTATGCGACGTTTGCATAAGTAAATTTTCCATTTCACATGGAGGTGAATTCGACGTAAAACGACACAGAAAATGCGAGAGACACAAACAACGGGTTGCTCAAAAGGAGGATTCATGCATACGTTCCTGTTAAAACCCAAACAAGATTCAAACGCAGATAAGGTAACAGCAGCTGAACTAACTAGTGTTCAAACCCCCACTGAAGGTCCCAGGTCGCACCCCCCGGTCGGAGGTGTCGCCTAGAGCGTAATTTCACGTAAAACCAGGCCTGCCCACTTTGTCCCGCATTGTCCTGCACAAACGTCGTCTTTGCCCCACTTCTGGTGAATTGGGGCCTGGTCACCCTAGGTATGAGGGTCTGAGGCATGGGGCCTGGCGTCTAGGGGTCTGAGGGTCTGTGAGTGTGGGGGTCTGGGGGTCAAAAGGTTGTGTGTGTGTGTGTGTGTGTGTGTGTGTGTGTGTGTGTGTGTGTGTGTGTGTGTGTGTGTGTGTGTGTGTGTGTGTGTGTGTGTGTGTGTGTGTGTGTGTGTGTGTGTGTGTGTGTGCGCATGTGTGAATGTTTGAGTGTGTATGTGCGTGCATGTGTTTCTTTGTGCGTGTGTTTGTGATTATGTTTTTTGGTCACAAGGGTGCTGCTGCAATGGGGTTCAAACTGGGTTATGGCTTTCTCCTGCTCGGGTTGAGAGTGCTTTTCACTGCCAGAACAGTGGGCTAAGGTGGAAAGGTTCAAAACATTCTGACACACGGAATGTTTATGGTTGAAATGTCTCTCTCTCTCTCTCTCTCTCTCTCTCTCTCCCTCTCTCTCTCTCTCTCTCTCTCGTTCAGACTACACGATTCTCAGACATTCCTCCATGATTTAACATGTCACACTACGATCACAGAGCCAGGAAATCGGGCGTCATCTCGTCGGAAGACTGGCCACACTACAAGATTCGAGGGTGCGATGCTCTTTACTTTGTATCATTCACGTTTACAAGATATTTAAAAAATCAAAGGTTTAGAACTGACATAAATGTTTTTTACATTTAGGTCATAAAGGTTACAGTAGTTTTTATATCTGCTCAATGCAGCAACTCCTCCCAGTAGTTGCGTTACGAGTGACGAACGATACAAATATACTGCCGCATTTCAACCAAAGTTGTCTCCATTATGTTGTTCCATTTTCTCTCGTTTTCTTCATTAGTATTCTTCTTCTTGCTATTGATTTTTGTAGTAGTTACTGTGTACTCAGCGTAGTGCAGTGAAGTCAGTTGGTAAACACTGCGCGTGAGCTCAAGCTGTTCGTAGGGTTCCCTCACGCAACTGGGGGCGGGGTTCCCTCATGATGGCTACGTCATGCGATTCCCCAAAAAATTCTGACATGCCAAACTTTTCGTCGTGGGGCTTTCGAACGTCGCAGACGAAAACATTGCAGATCGCAAGCATGTCACATTACAAGACCTCGTCTCGTCGCCGACCTGTCAAAATCGTGTACGATTTGCAAATTTGTCTGCGACGAAAGAATCGAGGCAAAATCGGGCTGAAATCGTGTAGTCTGAACCGGCATAAGCAATGAGGAAGTAAGGCTATCATATTAGATCATGGGGATATCGTTGGGATAGGGTTGATTTAGTCAAAGTATTCAGAAGTAATCAATCAAAAGAGCATTGTTGGCATGGAAAATAATTTTATATTACCCGTCTCTCTCCCTAAAAAGACCAAACAATGAATTTCCCTAACTCAATATATGGTTGAACATTTACTTTTATACCTTAAACTGGCAAATCAATCTCATTGTTTAATGAGTCAAAATTAGTCAATGATTAAATAATATTGTCACGGCCGCTGGCCAAGGTGCAAGGTGGCGAGGAGTCATGAACGAAGATAAATCCGCAGTGGCCGACCGTCTGCCTGCAGCTTAAATAGTCCTGTGGATTGTAATCAGCCACTGATTGGTAATCAGCCACAGGTGTGCTGGTGGCCATAGAGTGGCCGTGGCTTGGGCACAGTGAAGGCAGGTAGCAGGAGGGAAAACCAGGCTCAGGACAGTGAAGAGCCGGCCCGGACTGTGACATTTAAAAGACTTTGGAACGTTAAAGATCGAAGGACTTTAAATAACAAGGTTTTAGATTTTCCAGCCATTGTGACACAGCAATCTTGATTCAAGTCTAAAGTGGTTATTCTCTTATAGTGCCTTTCAAGTTATTTGGAAAACCAGCGACATTTATCTATTGTATTTATTTTTTAACGGGAGATGTATTTGTCTAATTAACCAGCATCTCAGTGTCAGCAGGAGTGAAGCAGTGCTGCAGCATTTAGCTCTTAGTTTGTCATCTGGCCCACATGCTCATCCCTCCCTCATGTGTGTTTATGCGTGTGTGTGTGTGTGCCTCTCAATGTTGTTCCGGTCCGCAAGGCAGGCAGAGTTCAGCCTTTAAGAGCAGGCCGTTCCCCTCCATTTAACCTGAACTAGTGAATACGTTATGAGTTGTGTTAAGGAAATAAAACCACTGTGTTTTAGGTTTATTTTAAACAAAACATGATATCCACAATAAAAAAGCTTGCTTGAGTATCCCGGCTGGAAGGGAACAAATCTACATTCAATTGAATTTCCAACTGTTGCCAGTCTTGCTCAGTGGAGTGCATGTATCTTTAGCATAGGGCTACATTAACACAATGACGATACGATACGGTACAACTTTATTAATCCCCTGTAATATTGATATTAATATAAATATATAATAAGAATTCCATTGCATTGCACCAGCAATGTCTGCTAGGGCCTCTTGTTGCACTTTAAGCCCTTGAAGTTTAACATGAATAGGGTTGATTTAATCATTAAAAAACCAATCCGTTCTGTCTGCTATTATTTTGTGCAAACTATAGCAAACAGTAGATTCACAGCCTCTTCACAATGGCTTTACCACGAGAATCAAAGGGTGGCGTATAAAACAGATACAGTGGGAGATGTAAAAGCTATACCCTTATACGTCCATCATCATACCAGTAGGAATATCTGGTAGTTTGAAGCTTGCATGATAGTTCGGTACGTCCGCTTGTTGCTTCAGGACACGTCAAACAGTATCAAGCTTCGGTGGACCAGTAAGGACGTAGATATGATTAGACTAACATGAGTAAGACCAATATTTGTTCTGTAAGCTACATGCAAAGCAACTGTTGGCTAACTGATTAACTTCCTCACCTGAGAATGAGCAAATAAGGTCAGTTTTCCAAGAACCTGAGGACTGTAGCTCCTCCAGGAAACTTCTGTTTGTGCAGTATTCATAGTTGAGATTGTTTTGTCTCGGATTCCCTTCATCGTGTTTTATTCTGTTTTACTAATGTTAGACTATTGTAAAAATTTATAAAATGCCTTATTTTAAAGTAGCAAATTGATAAATAACAATAATAATGGTGTATATAACAACATGTTATATACATTGAGAGCAATCCTAACATTGTCAATTGAAAAAAATAAATTGTGAAATAAAAATGTCATTGTGTACACTCCTTTAGAATACTGTAGGAAGGGCTAAACACACTTATTAAAACACTTTATCATTTATTTATATAAGGGCTTCCTTGATGGAGAAACCAAACATCCTGTTTCTGAGGTCTCTATTTAACTGTAAGGATACATTGTTCCTAAACAACAAACACACACACACACACACACACACACACACACACACACACACACACACACACACACACACACACACACACACACACACACACACACACACACACACACACACACACACACACACACACAGTCAGACAGACACTCTCCACACGCAAGCTAATTTGCAAAGACAAATTCTAACCTTTATCGCAAACAAAATGAAACACAAACAGCCAATACATTTGCTTCATTTCTTTTAAATAAGCTTGTAATCCTATAACATTCCTTAAACTAAACTTTTATTAACTGCTAAGGTACACTTTATCAGCACCAGAGCTGGGCTAGAACACTCTGACATTTACAAACTGTTATTTCTTCGACCTAAATTAATTTAGGCAACCCTACACCTGTATCTGGTTAGAACTTGAAAACTCGGACAAAACCCATAGTCGTTTTGAGGATTTAATGTGCGTGTGTTATTCACAGATGCTTCATGCTTTAAGCGTAGAAGAATAGCCTTTTACCTCTGCTTTCCATGGAAAATAAGGCCCCCAGGGGCTAGAGGAGGGAGATATTCTCGCTCTTGTTAGGAGCTGTAAGCGTTAGGCCTTCACTGAAAACGTAGTACTGAAAAAGGAAAAAGAATCAGTTGTTTAATTGGCAGCACACCTTTCAGACGGTTTTCGACACTCCTGGGTGCTCTTTCCTTGGTTTCCGTAATAACATTTCCCTCCCATGACTAGGACCACACATCTTCAAACACACGCACATGCACAAACGTACATACCTACATCTGTAGTGGATTGGGAAGATGACATGTGTGTGTTTGTGTCTGGTATGTGTGTGTGTGTGTGTGTGTGTGTGTGTGTGTGTGTTTTGTGTGTGTGTGTGTGTGTGTGTGTGTGTGTGTGTGTGTGTGTGTGTGTGTGTGTGTGTGTGTGTGTGTGTGTGTGTGTGTGTGTGTGTGTGTGTGTGTGTGTGTGTGTGTGTGTGTGTGTGTGTGTGTGTGTGAGCGTGTGTGTGTGTGTGTGTGTGTGTGTGTGTGTGTGTGTGTGTGTGTGTGTGTGTGTGTGTGTGTGTGTGTGTGTGTGTGTGTGTGTGTGTGTGTGTGTGTGTGTGTGTGTGTGTGTGTGTGTGTGTGTGTGTGTGTGTGTGTGTGTGTGTGTGTGTGTGTGTGTGTGTGTGTGTGTGTGTGTGTGTGTGTGTGTGTGTGTGTGTGTGTGTGTGTGTGTGTGTGTTTGTTTCCAGTGAGAGAGGTGATAACCTGAGGAGGCCTGTCTCTTCCTATATAGCTGGCCTCACACAACAGCACTGTTAATAATTAACACACACACACACACACACACACACACACACACACACACACACACACACACACACTCACACTCACACTCTCTCACACACACAGACACATACACACACACACACACACACACACATTGAAAATAATACTGTACACAATCCATATTTTAAATGCTCATCTGAATACATACTCTTTCACGAACGCATGCTGACAGATTCACACACACACACACACACACACACACACACACACACACACACACACACACACACACACACACACACACACACACACACACACACACACACACACACACACACACACACACACACACACACATACACACACTTGTGCAAAGTCTTTATAGGTTTTCGAAGCTTCTCACTCCACCTTCTCCTCTCCTCCTCATCCTCATCCCCCTCTCCTTCCCGCTCCTCCTCCTCCTCTTCCCCCTCTCTTTCTTTCTATCTATCTATCTATCTATCTATCTATCTATCTATCTATCTATCTATCTATCTATCTATCTATTCTATCTATCTATCTATCTATCTATCTATCTATCTATCTATCTCTCTCTCTCTCTCTCTCTCTCTCTCTCTCTCTCTCTCTCTCTCTCTCTCTCTCTCTCTCTCTCTCTCTCTCTCTCTCTCTCTCTCTCTCTCTCTCTCTCTCTCTCTCTCTCTCTCTCTCTCTCTCTCTCTCTCTCTCTCTCTCTCTCTCTCTCTCTCTCTCTCTCTCTCTCTCTCTCTATCTCTCTCTCTCTCTCTCTCTCTCTCTCTCTCTCTCTCTCTCTCTCTCTCTCTCTCTATCTATCCTCCTCCTCCTCCTCCTCCTCCTCCTCCTCCTCTTCACCCTCTCCTCAGCGCTCCTTCCTGCCTGGCAGCAGAAAGCTCAATGACTTCATGTCCATGTTTTTGTGAATGGACCCCCAGTCTCGTGGCCTTCGAGACACAATAGCAGTGACAAAGCACATCCTGCCGGGGCCGATGCATAATGGATGACCAGTGATCACAGTGTACGGGGTTTGCTCTGGCATCATCTAGCTTCTCTTGAGAGCCGAGCTGCAGATTACTGTCTGTAGAAAAACAATGGTTGGGCCCCTGTTGTGTCTCACTGGGTCAAGATGTTTTTGTATGCGGTGATTTGAGAACCAATCGCCTTTCTGAGTCAGTGGCGGTGATAGGATGACCTGAATGCAGAACATCTTCTCCCCTAGGAGGTCTTTCTCTACCGCTTGCTTTTAAGACGTTATATTATTGTTCATTAGTATCATTAAGACACCAACAGGATGGTTGTGTTTCTGTGTCTGTCATTTACATTGTATTTTGAGAAACCTAACCTGCTTCTTCTTTCCTGCTTCTACAGTACCTTCATTTTACAACCCGTACTCGCTCCCTAATAGCCTTTGATCACTGTCTTATTTAATAATCAGTATTCACTGTCTAACACTCGCTGCAACTAATAGTACGTTCAATCAACGACCTCTTAAGTCTCTCTTTGTCGCATGGCCTCCATTTTGGGCCCCATTCCAAGAAAATATAAGTCTTATCTGATTGTTTGATTAATGGAAATAAACAGACCAACTCTTCACCTCTAAAGACAGCTGAAAACACAATTCAAGAAATGTATTTTCACAGTTGCCTGCCTAACATTTAATCAAATTCTAGTTTTCTTGACACATGGTTTGTTTTCATTAAATGTAAACATCAGACTGTGTATAAGATGGATACAGTGGGAATTTATCCCATAAGACTACATTCATTTGTTTTAACAAGAATGGGGCCGTTTCCTCTCTCCTTCTCTCGACTAGGGCACGTCGATCATCATCCGCCTTTTGTTGAGGGGACCTCATATTTACTACATACACTACACCAATTGTCGTTTTGTTGTTTTTCTCTAAAATAAAATATTTAAATAAGTAGACTGATGGAATTGTGTTTTGTTCAAAACAAAAACAATTGCAAAGAAAAAGGAACAAAGGCGCATCTCTTTCATTAGGGAACTTGAGTCAAAAGTGCAGTGGATAAAAACGTACACAATCGTTCAACCTTTGATTCTGCCCATTTCGGGCAGTTTTGGCTTGAAAAAGTATTGGATAAATACAGCCGTTTCACGCTACCCGGTATCTATTATGAACATTATTGTGGCGACTCCTACCTCTCGGGGAGTCTGGGTGTATAGTGATGTCGGTTGGGGGAAAAGGGGTTGTCTTTTTGTGTTGGGGTGGGGTGTGTGCTCGGTAGAGTGTAGTTGTTTGTTATGTGGAGTGTTAGGCTACTTGTTGTGTGTACTTGTTGCCGGCAACCGTTACCGAGAATTGCATGTCTGTTGGTTGGGTGTGCGGTGCGCTGTATGTTGTGTGTTCGTTGTCATATAAAGGCAACTCTCGGAGTCGTGAGGTGTATGGGGCACGAGAGTTGCGTAACCGCTTGACCTGGGCTCCCGTCTCGTCCTTTCCGTGCTGCTCGCCACATTATTAACATCTAGGTCTACCTTTAATTAATAACACACAATTGAGCAGAAAGCTGATTCTTCTTTAATTTTGTTTTTTAAAGAGGGGCTGGATGGGAGGTGGCACTATTTTTACTATCATGACAACCCAGGTGTGGATCGCATACCGATAATGGAGTGACGAAGTGGATCCTGCGGCGTTCCTAGGTAGACACCACCCTTCTACTGGTGTCATCGGTGATCTAAATAAGTGATGACAAGCCAGATTTGCAATTGGTAGTCAGTGTGCGGTACAGTCAGAAAGTTGGGACCGTTTTGACCAGCATCTTTATAATTGTGCTCCAGTGTGTTGCTTGCGGCCGGAGGGCTGTACCCCTCACTGTGCGTCGGTCTGAGCTCTTCACGATGGATGATGACGTGAGGACACGTGGAAAGCACACGGAGGTCAAATGTCTGTCAACAGCAACGATCCTTTCAGATTATCTTTTGACTGCTTGAATTCCTGCGTTTTTTTCTTACAATGGGACATGACAAGAGGATTTTCAGTCTGCTATGTCTTCATGGAGTGACAGTTGATGGCTTCCAGTTAAAGGAATCCTTCTTCCTCAGACAGGGGGATCACAGACAAGCCAGGGACCTCAGGATACAAACCCAGAGGTCCTGACCGCTGGTTTGCCCAGAGTTAGGTCTGTATCTTTACCTGATACATATCAATTAACACACACACACACATGCACACTGACTCATTAATACTGTATGCTGTATGCTCGTTTACACATGCACCACACATGCACACACAAACACACGCATAAATAAACAAACATAAGACACTCTGTGTGTGTGTGTCCTTACAGGATGGTACACAGGATGCTTTCAGTATAAATTGCGTCTCGTTTACACATGCACAACACACAAGCACAAACGCACGCATGAACACACGCACACAACCCCCACACGCACACACACATGTGCTCACTTACATGTGCACTACACTACACACACTACATACACAAACACATTTGAACACACATATTTGACCTTTATCGTGTCATGCATCATACACACACTCTTTCAAGAAATATCACATATGTACACGCTCAAAAACATGGTCGATTACACACGTCAAACATATTCATCTGGAAATACGCACACTTTACAGCACATAGACCACAGTCTGTTGGATCTTGTCCTCTCTGATCATGTCAGGATGAAGTTACACACATACATGACACGTACATGACACGGGACACCCCATTTCCCTGGGAACCCACGGAACCCAGCCCTGACCCTGTGGGAGAACACACACATACACACATGTACACACACACACACACACACACACACACACACACACACACACACACACACACACACACACACACACACACACACACACACACACACACACACACACAGTTACCCACGCACATAAATACACACAAACAAAAACACAGACAGGAACACGACCCCATGACCCGGTAGTTTCTGGCGTCACAGAACGGCCATATCGCCATCTCACCACCGCCTTTATCAGCTAACAAGACTCGGTCTTCCGCCCTCCGGCACGATCAGATCTCGCCCTCAGTTCCGTGTCCAATCGGATCCGTCATCATCAGTTCTCTCCAGGGATCAAACCTCTCATCAGTTCTGCTGTCGCTCACCAGTACGACAGGCCTTGACTGAGTTTGTGCAAACCGGTTCCCAACGCTTCATCAGTCACACTAATTGTTATCCGTTCAGATACTCAGCCGTTATTAAGTTGTTGAGCCTATGGCACCAGCCCTAAATTCAAAACACATGTTCTAATTTCTACTAGTGGTTTTATTCATTTGTAGGCCTACACCATGCATATTACTCTATGGGCAGTATATTTCTCTTCATAATATCCTAATAATATACTATTTCATTAGTTACATACAGTAATGTATGAGTGCACATTGCGTTGTTGTGTCTGTGGTATAATTGTATCACACAACCTACTAAAAACCCCTCTGACCGCTAAATGTTTTTGACTTGGCACCTGATTCTGATTCATAATTACATTTTCACCCTTTTCTTTGTGTATTCACCGTTTATATTGATATCAAACACCTAGATTCAACAGTCCGCATGCGTTTGTCATGCTGTTGTTATCGTCTGCATCAACCTTCTCCGGGCTGTGATTGGCTGACAGATGGCTCGTTTATCAGCCAGGTGGCTCGGCAGAACCAGGAAGTGAGTGACAGCATCGTGTAAACAAGTCTTCACAGCTCGGGTCACATGACACAGAGGACAGCTCCATCAGATAGCGCCGGCGCGTCCTATCTATCTGCCCAATTATCATCCGTCATTCTTGGTGTGTGTGTGTGTGTGTGTGTGTGTGTGTGTGTGTGTGTGTGTGTGTGTGTGTGTGTGTGTGTGTGTGTGTGTGTGTGTGTGTGTGTGTGTGTGTGTGTGTGTGTGTGTTGTGTGTGTGTGTGTGTGTGTGTGTGTGTGTGTGTGTGTGTGTGTGTGTGTGTGTGTGTGTGTGTGTGTGTGTGTGTGTGTGTGTGTGTGTGTGTGTTATTTATTTTTATTTTATATTTATTATACAGTAAAGTATTAAAAGTAACAAAGTTACAATTTAAAACGGGCCTGTCTCAGTAAAATAGCTGATTTCCAGCAGGTTCCTGTTTTGCGGCACATATAACATGTAACAGGGACAAGGCACATCACACGTCACATTTACATACAACACATAACAGGGACATAGCACGTCAGATACAGTAGGACAATCATATAGACAGCAGACTGAGCACAGACAGCAATCTATACAAGTCAGTGTTTGCAAGTGTATGTGTTGAGGAGTAACAGTTATAAGGTTTTTTGAACTGTGTGATGGATTGTAATGCTCTAATGTGATGGGGAATGCTATTCCAGACTTTTGGTGAAAGTATGTGAAGGACCTCTACCATAGCCGTTATTGTATGCGGGCACTGGGTGGAGGGCCATGGAGACTGTGTGTGTGTGTGTGTGTGTGTGTGTGTGTGTGTGTGTGTGTGTGTGTGTGTGTGTGTGTGTGTGTGTGTGTGTGTGTGTGTGTGTGTGTGTGTGTGTGTGTGTGTGTGTGTGTGTGTGTGTGTGTGTGTGTCCTATTATACAGGAGGTTTTTCAGTATGAATTAGCAACAATGATTTGGCAATCAAGATTGATGCGCCCATGTATTGTTTGACTGTTAAGTGTTGAGTGTTTGTGTTTGTATGTGTGTGTGTATGTGTCATATACTTTTTCAGCATAAATTGCACCCATGGCGTCCATGTCATCCATGACTCTTCAGTTTAATTGGTGAGTCATTGTGAGATGAACTACCTTAACGTTTATTCTAAAAAATTGTTAAATTGAAGTGCAGGGAAAGACAAAAAAGAGGATGCTACATAAACTACAACACTCGTAGACGGATAGGATGAATTGGGCTACCGCCCAACTATTCATTGGAGTCTGTTTTTGATGTAACAGAAACAAATTAGCACCATCTCGTGGAAAGAGGTGGGATTGCAGTTTTACCCAAAAGACACAGGAGTCTATGTCAATCCACTTGTCATACAGTGTCTGTCTGTCTGTCTGTCTCCCTGCCTGTCTTCCTGTAGATCTAAGACTTGCTTCTACCCTGACTGCGTTTAAATCAAGGTAAAAAACATTTGTGTTATATTTATGTTAAAATAATGTTAACATTCGTTTAAAACGTGTTTTCATGTGTCTTTAATTGATTATTTAAAATCCAAGCGTGAAATGTATTTCATGCATTTTTCTGAAATCCTGATTTAGTTTTATTTTTGTCTGTGGAACACATTCAGCCAGCCTTGTGAAATATACTCCATAAATAAACTTGGCTTGACTTGACCTGTCTTTCTAGCTGGTATTTATTTCTGACCATTGACCATGACACTATCTGGTCAGTAGAATAGAAGTCTAGAAATATCAATACTTTATCTTCCTGTCCTGACAGACAGAGGAGACGCCATCTGGTTAGTCAGACACCAGCCTCGAGCAGTGTCTGAACTTCTGCCTTCTGCCTTTGGCAGAAAAGCAGCATGCATCATTAATAAAGGCTCTTTTACGCAAGCTATAATAAACATTATATAAATAATAATAAACATCCACTGTCAAGGCAGCCTACCGTAGAGCAATAAACTAGGTGCGCTGTAGACCTGAATCGCCGTCTGGTGGTTTCAGGTTGAGTGAGAAATGGCTGAGCTCTAGTTCCTAACAATGGAAGTCAGATCGCCGTCCACTTATCCACCAAGAAGCATTCACATTGAATACACTCCTCTTTTAAGTTCAAAAAATCGGTATGTTGTCCATGAAATATCATTCATTTTAGTTGTCCTTCTATTTTGCCGTGTTTTATGATTTGCTCTTTAACTCTCTTTCTTCTTCTTGATCGTCTTTTGCTTCATTCATTATTTTTTACATTCTTTCTAATTATATCTTTGCATTCTGTGTCAGATTCTTTGTCATTCTGACTCTCTCCATTTTTTATTGGTTGGAAAGGTTGTCTCCCCTCAAATCTGCCCCTCAGGACCTAAGTATGTGTGTGTGTTGGTGTGCATGCGTGCACCTGTTTCCGTGAGATCAGCCCAGCGAGCGTCGTCTAGCACCAGTCTCTGTGGAGCCCTAACTGTGGTGACCCCACACCTGCATATGTACGTAGCGTCCTGCATAGCCGACTCATGCACCAGCAACTGTTTTTGTCATTAAACAAATCGCCCAGATGTTCTATTAACTGCTCCAGTGTGTATTCGGTGGTCCCCGGATCTAAAGCATTGCTCAAAGCTTGAGGCTTGAAGCCTGAGACTTGATGCTGGATGATTGATGACTGTGGTTTGGTGCTTGGTGCCGGAGGCTTGACGCTTGACGCTTGATGCTTGATGCTTGATGCTTGATGCTTGATGTTTAAAAGCTTGATGCTCGATTCTCAATGCTCTCTTCTCGATGCTTGAAACCTGATGATTGAGGCTTGAGGCTTGATGCTTGAAACTTAATGCTTGATGCTTCGTGCCTGACAAAATGTGGATTCAATTATCAGCCTTTGAATGACAGAACAGGTATTATTTCTATGGAATTCACACACAAAACCATGTCTTTAAACTCGCCTGGACTAAGGAGTTATGAGAGAGAGAGAGAGAGAGAGAGAGAGAGAGAGAGAGAGGAGAGAGAGAGAGAAGAGAGAGAGAGGAGAGAGAGAGAGAGAGAGAGAGAGAGAGAGAGAGAGAGAGAGAGAGAGAGAGAGAGAGAGAGAGAGAGAGAGAGAGAGGGTCACTGGAGCTGGGATAATCTGCTTTCACTGCACTTTGGAAGCTTTCTCCCTCAGACCACCCAGTGGCCCAGCCCAGCCAGGCCCCAGGAGGTAAGGCTCTTTAGGGCCCCTGGTTCTCTGCTGTGCTAGACCAGCAAAATAACATGGAGTGGGAAGTTAAATTACAATTAAGCAGATGCTTTTATCCAAAACCACTTACAATAAGTACACAAAGAGAAAAAACAATATGCACTTGATGTGTCATTTCCCTCCCTCTCTTCCTCTTCTGATTGATTTACGCTCTGTTTTATTCCAAGATCTGTCCAAATCCTTCCTCCGTCCAGATGTGTTTTTAGGCTCCCAGGGGCCACAGAGAGACATCCAGAGATATCCGGTATGGCTAGGACAGTTTCTCACAATATGGGGATGGGGCTAAACTACAATTGAGCTATTTTTTTTCTTTTTTACTAATGAGTCATTGAGGAGAGGCATTTGTCCCGGGTGACTGCAGAGACAACTTTCACATACATTATCCATTATCATCAAAGAGCCGGTCGGGGTTAGGGGATGGCCTACAGGTATACTGTGGACATTAGGGTTTGAACCAAAGAACCACACCAACTGAACACTCTCTCCTGTGTCCCTGTTTCCAATCGTCCTTGTTCGTCATCTTTAATGAATATGAACTGTTCTCTGTTGACCCATAAATGGGTCCTCATGAGCAGTGATTTACAGTCCAATACTTACCCCTCTCCTTTCCTCCTCCTCCTCCTCCTCCTCCTCCTCCTCCTCCTCTCTCCTCCTCCTCCTCCTCTCCTCCTCCTCCTCCTCCTCCTCCTCCTCCTCCTCCTCCTCCTCCTCCTCCTCCTTCACAAGGGAGGAAGAGGGGGATCAGGGGGAGGATGAAGGCCAGCCAGAGCCCAGTGCTCTGAGGAAGATGTGGAGACTGGAGAGGAAACATGGCCATGTTCCAAGTGTTCTGATGAGGTTCTGGAACCCGATCCTCTGTTAAAGATCTTAAAGGGGACATATTATGCCATCAGGTGTGAGTGTGATTAGCCTTACAAGCCGTTTCGAAAATCTGCCCCATATGACATCACTAGTGGGCGTGTCCACCTAGATCTGTGCTGGATAGATCAGTCTACCAGCCTATACCCAGTGGACTGTAGTCAACGTTGCTCATCTATCCAGCACAGATCTAGGTGGACACGCCCCCTAGTGATGTCATATGGGGCCGTTTTCGAAACGGCTTGTAAGGCTAATCACACTCACACCTGGAGGTATAATATGCCCCCTTTAAAAGTTTCTCATACTGTATTGCAGGTGCGTCTAACGATAACAAGAACCTCTCCTCCAAACCCAATATCTTCTCCTCTGTTGACAGTCTGCCATCAGTTCATCATTCAAAATCTATCTCTTTCTTTGTTGTTAAGTCTGCTTGAAGATGTAAAGTTAGTAGGCCAGGCTATGATGCCAACCATCAAGTCAAATCAAGTCCATTGTATCTCTATAGCCCTTAATCAAAGCAACAGCCTCAAGGGGCTTCACAGGCCCTATACTGCCCTGGCTAACCCTAAACCGTCGAAAGGACAAGGAGGCCTTGAGAAGGAATCCAGAGAGTCAAGAGTGATGCCTACTTCAAGGGTTGGTTAGGTGCCAACCCTAATCAAACACTTAGTGTAATAATTGTAGCTTACAGCTAGAAGTTCAGTTAACTCCTTGTGCTGGAGGCTAATTTAATTTAGGGCTACGTTTTCTGCCAACCGTGGGTGTTGTGTGTGCGTGCGTGGTGTGTGTGTGTGTGTGTGTGTGTGTGTGTGTGTGTGTGTGTGTGTGTGTGTGTGTGTGTGGTGTGTGGTGTGTGTGTGTGTGGTGTGTGTGTGTGTGTGTGTGTGTGTGTGTGTGTGTGTGTGTGCCTGGGTTTTTCTGTGCATGCTTGCCTGTGTGTGTGTGTGTGTGTGTGTGTGTGTGTGTGTGTGTGTGTGTGTGTGTGTGTGTGTGTGTGTGTGTGTGTGTGTGTGTGTGTGTGTGTGTGTGTGCGTGCGTTTGTGTGTGTGTGCTCACATAATATTGGCAAGTGTTCTCTAAAAACAGAGAGATAAAAGTTGATGGCGCCCAGTGGATGGTTTGGTCGTCAAAATAAACAACCAAAGTGAATGTTTGTATCTCATAGGAACAGCAGAACAGGATATAGTTACGCAGTTTGGTTCCGTATAGAGTTGTCAGGAATGGACCCCGGTCTTACTCCCTAGTGTGGTCAAATAGCAATGCGCTTCCAGTCAAGTTGAACGAATCAAGTATAAATCATGTAGGCCTAATTTTTTAAGAGCCAAATGGTTTCACAGGCCGTCTGACTCACTATAATGCATCATGACATTTATTTATTTTATTTAGTTTTGAAATGTTGACGATGGTTTCCCAATCAATCAAATCAAAAGCCTATATGACGCAGCCTAGAGGCACACACTTCAAACATAATGTTTGTTTGAAGGTTTTTTTATGAACGTCTGATCAACTGAAAATAAGCAAAAGCTGTACCGTCCATTATCTACGATGATTAACAAACACAACACAACCTCATTAACAGAAGAATAGCTTTTAATCAAAGAGGAAATGGTCTGGTTGGGGGTGATACTGTGGCATATAAGAGATTTAGCTTAGATCTTTTTTTTTCTGCTAAGAGATCAAATAGGTTACACAGATTTTAATCTATACGGTTTGAACAAAAAAGGGAGTCATCGCTGCTTAATTGCTTTCATTCATTTTGGGTTTACTTTAATTAACCAATGTGTATGTGAGGACACGAACGCCTAATTTGCATTGAGGCGGTTTTGCTGTGTGTCACACACGCAGACGTGTTATATACTGCAACAGCACCCTCTTGTGCTGTGCTGACAGGTTCGCAGTGCAGACAGACGATGTGGAGTGAACTCAACATGCCAGTGTTCGAAATGGAAAAATATAACATAAAACGAAGGACTTTTTAAAAAGTTTATTTCTTAAAAAAAAAGACTTACAGTACAAGGCATACAAGGCACAGTGAACTAATACATGCTGACCTTCAAAGTTGTTAAAATATGAATTATGTTAAAATATAATGACTATAGAATTTGTTACCGTCAAGTTCGGCCTACAATTCAAAAAAATATCATAAATACATATAATTCAAAGTACTTAATATCTAAAAAATGGACATAATATAAGTTAACCATCTCTATCAACTTCAGATCGAATCAACTAGAAAAATCTGAGGCCTATTTATGATTAACGATATCGTTCAAATACATAGCACCAACACATGACGTTTCTGAGTCTTATTATAAATACACTAATATAACATTATGAAGATATTATCAGTCAAGTATTTCTACAAGTAAACCTACTTCACCCACCATAAAGTATACTGAGCACCGGACAGAGGGAAGGAGGGAGATAGAGAAAGAGAGCGTTTCGCCAGTTTCAGTGATTCTGCAGACTAGAAAAGTGCTCATTTGCAGGTTGAAACATAATATTGTTATTCATATTAATTCATAACACCTCTATTAAACAATTAAGAAAACTAAACATCTAAAAGGATTAAAAACGATATGTTGATAGATCATCTTTATTTTGTAGATGATTTGTATTTTAGGATGAAATAACCATGGCGGCCGGTATAGAGGACTTGAAGAGCTTTCAGAATGTAACTTCCTTTGAATAGAATATTCAATCCTTACTATAATTTTGATTGGATCGTCAAAGCTGTCAATGGGCATAGTGGAAGAACCTACCGCCTCCTAATGATAACTATCAAATAAGGTAGTAATTGAGAGGTCCCAAATGTTTTTCTTTGATTGGTTGGAATTGGTTGACCTGCCCCTTAAGGACGGTGACCACAAAACCTTTGTGTTTTCAAAGGATAACGTTAAGTTGTAATTTAGTACACCGTTTTTGCATTTAACATGCTTTGTTGTGTATGGGGAAATCAACCGATAAATCAAAAACGTAATTCTCATGTTGTGTTGTCTTTATTTAACATATTGCTGTATTCTGAAGTAGTGATGTTGCGTACTTCGGAATAAACTTTTGACTTTGAGCACCAACGGATACAAATTCAATACAAATCCCATTAGAGTCCCATTATGTTGAAATCCAACTTGCTTTTACTTCTTGCATGCATCTTTTGCACGCTTGGGTGCCTCTCGTGCATGCTCTTGTGCGTCTCTTGTGCGTCTTGTGTGTGGTCTACAGCCAACTAGCCGACAGGCGCCCCGGGGATTTACTTCGGATGCTGTTAAAGGTCTGAAAAACAGAGAGAGACGGACTGACCATGATGAGGAAATATATTTATTTTTCCCATTAAAAACCAACAAATACACCAAACCTACACAACAAATCAGCACTTACCCTTCAGGCCAGGGGAGAAGAGGCATTTTGTGTGGCAGAGAGAAAGAGTGATAACATTTTCTTAACTTAATGCACAATATCATATATGACTAAAACAAAGCAGAGCGCTCAATTGCAAATCGTTGAGTCCTCCTCTCCACTCAGTAGCATGATGGATAACAAGGTCCTATACAATACAAGATCTGATAATGCATGATTGTCTCTAGGTTGTTCGATCACAGACCAAAAGGTACTGGGTTCAATCCCCAACTTCCACAGCCTGTAGGCATCCTTGCACGAGATGCCCTAACCCCTACCTTCTCCATATCGACGTGTAACCGGATTCACTGGAAGTCTCTCTGGGTAAAAGCTTCCAGTGCTAGTTCATTGAAAACCCGGCGCAGGTCAGTGTGTATGGCCGTGCACGGGGACTCACCAATGCTCGTGACGGACTGAGGGAGCGGGAGCGCACCGGGCTGCTGCTGCGGCTTCGGCTCCTCCACTGCAGGAGAGTGTAACCATGGCAACATCAAAATACAACAACATTGAAAATAGTACACAGGGGGCGTGGTCATGTAGAGCGAGGGGGTTGTCTGCGTACCAGAGCTCCTCTGCGGGTCACGGCCTCTCCCTTGATGAGGACGATGTCCCCCCCCATCAGGGCGGGCCACACGTGATACAGCACCAGGGGCGCCGCAAACTCCGAGTCGTAGCTATGGCGATACTGTCTGTCGTACACGGACAAGAGGCGGGGGAGGTGGCGCGGCACAGTCGCACCGCCGTGTGTGTAGAAGGACCTGAGCCTAAAGTCTACATGGGTTTGCCACAGCACCTCATTGGTGTTGTAACTGGGCTTCAGTGTCTATGTAGTCTCGCAAAGCCAGACCAAACTACAAGCAAGTAGAATGGCCTGGAACCACGCTATTTAGAGCCGTCTATCTGGGGGGGAACTGGGCTGGCCTTGTTTTTATTTCTTTAAACCAATCACAATCGTCTAGGGTGGGGCTAGCCCCGGGAAGCAGCCGCGGTGTCCATCCGAAATAGTGCAAGAACATCTTTCTTCCTCAGCAAATGCTGTAAGCAAATCTTTTGAAGTTCTTTGCAATTTTCGACGGAAAGAGCCAAACATGCTAGCTTTACAGCGCCGTCAAAGTCCTCTTCAAAACTCGCCATACTGACTAGTTTCCGAGTTTGAGGGGGAGTACAATACGCTAAAGCCAGCAACAGGAAGGGGAGGAGTAGCGGTGGAATCCGACGCTAGCGCTATAGACGCTGTCCATTTACGCTCCGCCAGACTAGTGTTTACGTGATGTTAGGAAATCGGTTTACAATCGGGTTCTCTTCCTTACATGTGAATGTACTTCATTCAACGCTCTTTCCCTTCATAGCTCTGAACATTGACAGTGTCAAGATCCTCATGACCATCCACCACTAATGTATCTATATCAGCGTCTGAGCTCAGATTGTAGGTCCGATTTACTTGTTGTCATTAAAGAGCTCCCCATCGCTGGAGAAGGCCAGGTCCAGTGGGGGGTCCAGGGTCTGCATGGCAAAGGCCACCCTGCAGGTCTCCCTGATCAGGCTGCTGACAAGGGCGAAGTCGACCTCCGGAGGGAAGGAGATCCGTGGGTTCACGTTCATGGCGTTGATCACGTCCTGGAGGGGGGGGGGGGGGGGGGTGTCATGGTCATCATAGTAAAAAACGAGTCAATAACCAAATAATTAATACATTGAAAATAGGGTTAGAAAAGTCATTGACATCATGGGGAAATGAAGCCAAAAAACGAATAAACAAGGATTTAGATATTTATCAACATCCTGGGGAATAGGTCACAGTAAACATTTAAGAAACAATGAATAAATTATCATAAACTATCAATGTATGAACCACAAAAAATTTAAATAGCATCTTGGGAAACTGACACAATGAATGATAAAAAAAATGATCTAAGATCTATGAAAAAATCTTTATCAGACGTACGTTGACACTGGCCTGGACATCGTACAGATCCATGTTGCGGACGATATAGTCCACGGCTGCATCCTCCACGCTCTCTGGACCCATGTGAGACGAGGAGAGGGTCTTCCTCACACGCAGCTTGAACTGTCTGTAGGCTAGCTTCGCTGTCTGGAAGGACTCCTGAGACGGCAACGGAAATATTCACCAAGTAACGTTTATGTTATTGGATATTTAATCGCTTGTCGTTCAGTGGCTAGGATGTTCGCCCCCAGCCCAGCTTGTCCTGGGTTCAATCCCTGATCCTAAATATCCCGCTCCCTACCTGCTCCATCATGACTTTGCAGACACTGGATGAAATCAACATGCTTACATGACACGTGTCTAAATAAAAGCACCTTTATGCTACACCATCACATGTTGCAACATGTCGTGTTGCGCATTTAACAATGTATGAATGGTGGAGGCGGAGGGGGATTTGAGCGGTTACCACGGCAGCGATGTATATTATCTTCTGGACCATGGTGAGGTCATCGACGTAGCGGCGCAGCAGGCTCTGGGCCTCCAGCCGCTCCACGGCATAGAGGTCGCTGAAGCGCGACAGCAGGCGGGCCTGGCGGGAGGACTGGGTCAGTTGGGCGCGTGTGGGAGACTCAGACCTCGGGGGGCTGGAGGGCCGCCTGGGGAGCGGGCTGGACGAGCGGCTCCTGCTCAACCTGGGAGAGAGACAGACAGACAGACAGGCAGACAGACAGACAGACAGACAGACAGGCAGCAGACAGAGCAGACAGGCAGACAGACAGACAGACAGACAGACAGACAGACAGACAGACAGACAGACAGACAGACAGACAGACAGACAGACAGACAGACAGACAGACAGACAGAGAGAGAGAGAGAGAGAGATTAGCTCTTAGCTCAGGAGGTAGAGCAGTTCACTTGTAACCGAAAGGTTGCTAGTTCGATCTCCAGCTCCTCCTAGTGTTGATGTGTCCCTGAGCAAGACACTTAACCCTAATTCCTCCTGATGAGCTGGCTGTCGCCTTGCACGGTTGACTCTGCCGTCGGTGTGTCAATGTGTGTATCAACCGATGTAAGTCGCTTTGGATAAAAGCGTCTGCTAAATGCCCCTAATTGTAATTCTAATTGACAGAGAGAAGGGAGAAACAGACCGAGAGCGCGAGAGAGCGAGAGAGGTATCAGTATAGATAAGGATCTGATTGGATTGTCAAGTGCGTGCATGCGTGTGCGTGTGCGTGTGTGCGGCCACCTCTCCTGCAGCAGGCTCTTCTCTGAGGTGAGGTAGGAGACCTCCTCTCTCAGCAGGCGGACCTGTCTCTCGTACTCGTCCACAATCTGCCACCCTTTCGCACTCCTGTAGACGCTCACAGGCATTGTTCTCAGACGGTTACCATAAACGCCAGAAAATGAAATAATGAACACACAAACGTAAAAACACTGGGCCATATGGCAAATGAAACAGGTGCATTAATAGGCTTCTTCTCTCATTGCATATCAAGCATGCCAGTGTTGGAGTCATATTGATTAGTTCCCTTAACAAAGGTCAGAACTTCAAGAACTGAGTTTTGTAACATCACACATGAGACTGTCCACCCAGACCCTCGCTATAGAACAGCCTAATAGCCAGCTCAGTGGACTGTACCAACTAGTAGGCTGGGTTTAAAGTCACACCTGTTGGTAAATCAGGGGCCCATTAAGTATTTTTTTGGCTCATATTGGTCACATGGTTGTCTATACTGCTCTAAACATACTCTGCCCTCAGCTGCAGGATCTCGTCCTCTGTGGCCAGCAGAGTGGTGGCTGACCTGTCCTTGGTGTTGTCCAGCTCCAGCTGCACCTCAGCCAGCCTGGAACACAAGGACCATATCAAGGTGACGTGGGGAAGTCTTTAGGGCCCTGCCCTTCATTGATCCACCACACGCAGAAAAGTTACAATCCATCCAATCACCCGTGATTACATGGCAGCTATTGCTCATTTTACGACAACTTCCTGTATGAATAGGGACGCTGGAGTTACCCGGATTTCTCTTGGAGGTTTATTAAAGGACAAATCTGGTGTAAAATGGATCTTGGATATGTTTAATATGATAACGAGTTGGAATGTTCGTTTGGGAGCAAAAAAGCGCGTATAGACGCATTCTTAAGTTGGCTGTTTTTAGCCGATTCTACCAAAACACTATAAACTTGGAACGATGGGGGCATGTGTTATGGTAAAAACTAAATCGCTATTTTAAACCACTTAAAAGGCTAGAAGTAGCCCGACACTTCTTTTGTAGTATAATAAGGGTCTTAACATATAAAACCAGGCATTGATAACTTTGTAAGTGTACAGATTGTTTATTAAAAAGTATATTTTATACATACATCAGTATTTCACCCATTCACATCATCTTGTTTTTAAGACTCGATAGATTGGTGAACACAGAGATTATGACATCCGTCAGCAACACGCAAGCTATGTGTTCACCAATCTACTTATCGAGTCTTAAAAACAAGATGATGTGGATGGGTGAACTACTGATGGTATTGTGTGTATAAAATGTCCTTTTTAATAACAAATCTGTACACTTACAAAGTTATCAATGCCTTGTTTTATATGTTAAGACCCGCATTATGCTACCAAAGAAGTGTCGGGCTACTTATAGCCTTTTAAGTGGTTTAAAATAGCGATTTTGTTTTACCATAACACAAGTTTATAGCGTTTGATAGAATGGGCTAAAAACAGCCAACTGAAAAATGCGTCTATATGCGTTTTGTTGTGCTCCAAAACGCACGTTCCAACTCGTTATCATACAAAACATTTTACACCGGACTTGTCCTTTAAAGTGTTATTTTGTCTGTTATTAGACATACTGTATTATGAACCTCAATGATTATTCAGGAGCATATTCATAAAGCCCCCATAGAGGACCATGCAGGAGAGGTCAATCTGTGTGATTAGGAGCACTGTATACGAGTTACTGGGTAGGCAGACCAGACTCACTCTGACTTGACGGAGTCCAGCTGCAGGCGGGTGGAGCTCAGCTGGGTCTCCATCTTCTGCATGTTGTTGTCATGGGACATGGAGAGCTCCCTGATCTTCTTCTCCTTCAGGGCAGAGTCCTTATACATGCACACACACACACACACACACACACACACACACACACACACACACACACACACACACACACACACACACACACACACACACACACACACACACACACACACACACACACACACACACACACATAGATTCAACCATTTATACCATGGGGGCTCTAAACATTTTAAGCCGCTCAAACTGTCATTACTCTAAACATAATAATTAATATTAAGAATACTGTAATAATAATAATACCAATAATAGTGACATGGATGCTGATTGCCTGAGGTCACCTGCATGAGCTGCAGGCTGGTGTCGTCGCTGACGGCGGGCCGGGCCATGGAGAAGCATGTCCCCAGCCATGGGAGGAGGCGTGTTTTAAGAGTGTCCACGCCCGCATAGTGACCCCCTGGAACACAGAGACAATTGTTAGAGACCGCGGACGCTTGTTCATATGATTGGATTCAATTGTACAGTGCTGAGGTTGTGTACAGGTGCACAGGTGTTATCCAGGCCCCTATGTTAACCCCCTATTTTTTACGATTTTACTCTTCAGTCATTTAGAAACAGTCATTTGAATGGTGGTGCCTATAGGAAGGTAGGACATTGGGGTTTGAGTATGAAACCCAGAACCCTTTGGCATACACCCCTCACCAAATGAACTATTACTTATTATCTAATATATTTTTCTTCGATAAAAAAACGTCCTTTTGGGTGAAATTATTATATCTCTTGACGCACATTTTTCCCTGGTTATGTCAATAGTTGAAAAGATAAAGATATAGATGGACTTTATTGATCCCAGATGGGATATAAGGGATGGGAAGGATGGGAAATGAGGATAATATTTACCTTCTGCAGCAGCAAAGTTTAGGATGGTGAAGAGTTGTCCCTGGATCTTAGCGGTGAGCTCAATCAACTCACAGCAGCGGTTCAGGTTCTGGTCACAGGAAATCACCTGAGAGGAAGAATAAATACAGCACAGAAGTAGCATGTTTGTTAACGTCTAGTTTATGTTTTGGATTTCGCTCTGTAACATATTGCATGCAATAAGAAGTGATAATTTTGCTTTTTGTTTCATTATATATACATACAATATATATATAAAAATATTCGGATTATAATGTGTAAAAAAATAAATACATTTTAAAAGTGCAATACAATTCTAGAGGTAGCGGGCTAGACATGATATTTTTTTACGGACTGATTTGCAGGAAGAGGGGCCGCCGGTAACCATAGAACCCATACTACGGCGGTTGCCATGGCGTCCATAGCAACCAAACTTTGCAGCGCAAATCAATGCAATAAAGTGCTTTACTGTGCCTTCCAAAAGTGCAGTTTTAAATGTGTCTGAATTCTATATGTTGGAATAACAATCTGTATTATTATTAAGTTACAAAAATGAAGAACATTTAGTATGCATGCCTTCAAATAATCAGCCTAAATTCAACGAGACTTAACTGAGAAAAAATGTTCCCAAGTACATTTCACTTTCACATGGTGGTTTGAGCTATATTCGAGAGTGCCAAAATGTGTCGGCTTTCAGGTGCCCGTGTCCAGCCGCGATGAAGTGGCTTGGTCAGATTTAGGTCAGTGATTACTTATTCATGACTTACATGGTAGTCCCTGAACCAGCTCTCAAGTTTTTCCTGTAAAACACCATAGGCAGATATGTTCACAAGTCTCTTCAGAGTATCGGCCATGTCCTCTCCTCCGGTGGTCCTGCGATGCCCAAAGACGAGGCTAAAAGACAACGGGACGCTTTAACCTGAAACGGGACCGCACGGGGCCTGGGCGCGCTTGGTTTTGATAATCTAGAGCTCGTATTATTCTTCGTTCGGTCACCTCTAACCACCGCCTCGACTATAGCAACGCCGTGGAAATGGTACTGACAACAGGGCGCATCGATGGCTGGTGTTTGAATGTCGACAGCACAACAGAATCCACCTGCTGTGCTGTGCAGACACTCCACGGTAATGCCACACGGTCAAACGACACCGCAAAGGATCATTGCACAGGATCAGCACCTACAGGTTTCGTTGGTTTCCGGCGATAGAGCCTGGAATTGAATTAAAAGACAGATTTCTTGTTTCAATCAATGCATATGTGTATATTTTTTGCAGTTTTCTTTTAAACAATCAAGAAAATGTAACTAATGAAGTTTTTTATTTCGATTTTGCGTAGGCCTACGTGTTTCCATGTGTGCGCATGCAGCCAAGTAATACATATATCTAAAATGTAATAGGATATTTCTATTATTGCCTATTGCCTGGTTGTCTTATTGTACTTAAATGACAATATCTTACATAGTATATAATAACTTTAGTATAGTTATATCGTATTCGACAATTATTCGATTATTATTATTGAACGTGTAATGTAAATGTGTGTTAAGCGCGTGTGTGAGTGTTTGTGTGCGTTAAGTGTTTATGTGTGGTCTACACGCCCCTCCTTCGGTTAATATGGAAAATATGAATGGGCATGCATGTTTACCTATTTTGGGACCTCTCTGTCATGCTCTGCTATTGGCTGGCTAGATCCAGAATGAACCATCATTTGTAAACATTCACAGTGTTACCTCAAGAATCCATAATATAAGAGGATACTTTTCCAATAAAACATCCCAATAATTAATATCCTATCTATATGTATATATTTAACCTAATTTCTCTAGACATTTATTCGATTAACTGTATTTTGGTTTATTATACAAGTGGTTTCGTCCACTTTCCTTCTCCCAAGTTGTCCACCGCCAGCGTCAGGGGGAGGGTCAAGATGGCGTCTGAACAGGTCTGTATTAATGTACATTTTACTCCTGTCATTGTCCTTTTAATCGTTGTATCGGAAGCTATTGTGTTGCATTTTGTAATGTCAACATGGCGAATATCGTGGTATTTCAGCCTGCATCGTCCGCTTGTTTTTGAAGCCCATACGTTGTCTGCAGTCGTTTAAAACACACATTAAGTGTAATGGAAAAATCGGTAGATTATTATCTGTAGCGTTATCTGGATGTGTAATTTGAAGGGGAATTGCAAGTGAAATTAGCACGTTGATATGTGAATGTCTGTAAACGGTTCGTTTATTTTTAGTTCTTGCCTCAGCCATACAGACGCTGTCATGAAGCGCCACGCATTCCTTAGCCGGGCTAAACACAGACAAGCGAATAAAAAACACCAACACAAGTAATACGCTTAGTTCTCCTATCACGCGACCAGCCATTGTATATGGGTCATCAAACCCATATTCATGTTATATTTAGAGTCATCTCGGCTCTGAGCTAAGGTTTGTTCTTTGCTCTATGTATTCTATAGGAGAGTTCCAACGGCCCAGTGAAGAAGTCCATGCGGGAGAAGGCGGTGGAGAGACGCAATGTCAACAAGGAGCACAACAGCAACTTCAAGGCGGGCTATGTCCCCATCGAGGAGGAGCGGCTACACAAGACGGGACTGAGAGGACGCAAGGGGAACATGGCGGTCTGCATTATCGTCCTCCTCTTCCTCCTCGCCCTCATCAACCTTATTGTGAGCACAGTTATACCTCGTTACTGATTGCAGCTTCACAATTGATGAGGGAAGACAATTTATTTAAGTAATTCCGCCATGAGATAAGTTTTGTCCGCAGCAACTTACAGTTAATTCAGAAGGGATGTCATAAGGAGAAGGTAGGGGTGTTAAGACATGTCGCTCAAGGATGCCTACAGGTTAGGCTGTTGTCCTTGGGAATTGAACCCAGAACCTTTTTCTTGGAATAATACATCTTCTTGCAGAGGTGATAGTTATCTTTCTCGTTCTCTTAGATCACGCTGGTAATTTGGACGGTGATTCGGATTGGTCCGAACGGCTGTGAAAGCATGGAGTTCCACGAGAGCGGGCTTCTGCGCTTCAAGCAGAAGGCAGACATGGGAACCGTTTTCCCCCTGCACAAGAGCACCGTGGGTGGGCGCAAGGACCAAGATCTGGTGCTCACCGGCAACAACAACCCGGTGGGTAGAGATAGAATACTCTCATTGAACTGCCATTTCAATTGATGACACGTCACTCCTCTCTTAATTAAATATATTGTTGGAAAATATGATCATATCCTCCATGTACTGCTATAGTGCTTTAACCTGACCTCTGACAAATACCGTCAATCTCTACAATTATTTGAGTTATTTGAAATATTTTATTCAGATGACATTCAACAAAAAATGTCACCTAGTCTGCTCACATCCTGCAGTGCAGTTTTTTTGTGGTTGTGGGGCCAAGTTTGACTTGGTGTAAAAAAAAAAAACTCAACATGTCCATGAAGTACTCCCGCTATTTGACAATCAAGTCCTGAATCATTGAATCGACTCGCTCTCCCCCTGACCCACCCTCTTTAAACTCCCAGTGTCTTTTACACCTGGTGCATGGTAAAGCGTGTCTGTCTCTGTCCTTGGTGTCCGGCTGTGTCGCAGGTGGTGTTCCAACAGGGTACCACCAAGCTGAGCGTGGAGGAGGACAAGACCTCGGTGGTCAGTGACGTGGGGATCTCTTTCATGGACCCCCGCACCCAGACCACCTTCTTCAGCACTGACTTCGAGAACCACGAGTTTCACCTGCCCAAGGGCGTCAAGGTGCTGCGCGTGAAGAAAGCATCCACAGAACGGGTACGTACCAGGTGGATGTGGATGTTTTAATGTAAATTTGGAAAGATTGTTTACCGTGTGCTTTAGTAACATGATGTGGAGCCATACTGGTGGTGTTGGTTCCAGTGCTGGGCTCTTGCTCCAACCTGGGCTAACAGAGCCCTGACAAAACCCTGCCCTCTACTTAGTGCTACTGTCACTACCTACACTACACAGCCATTGCTCTCTTGGGCAGGTCTGTTGATAATGTGTTATCTAAATTAGACTTCCCAGGTCAAACAAAGGTCAAATTAAAAAAACATTAGCAACCTCCTCCTGTTGATCAGCCCAATAAGGCTTGGCCAATAAAACTCGCCCTGTGTCATAAGCCATTCGCCTATCGCCACAAACAGACACAGAGCTTCCATGAACGATGGCAAACGAGCATTCCATGATCAACAAGAAGAATCTGAACATTGTATCATTCAGTACAAAACTGTAATAACTTTAAATCATGTCAAAAAACTTTAAATCATAAATGTCATTTGTAAGATATGGGTGTGTAACCTTATCGGAATGCATGTGTGTGTAGGGAGTGATTGAATGGAGCAGGAAAGGCCATGACAACAGATGATGTAATCATCACTATCTTCTCCCTGGGAAAGGGACGGCCAATGTCCTCCACATAAAAGACAACCATTTCCATGCCCATATTTGTCAAAGGCGTATTATGTCATTGAAGAGCTGCATGAACTCAGACAACTGGTTAAAACTGTTGGAAGACACATCCCTGGGTAAACATAAGCCTTACACATAGAGTGATTTGAGTGGTGGTTTTATGAAAGTCCAGATAGTCCAGTTGTTAGGGTGTCCTACAACAAGAGGCCTCCAACCCTGCACCTTCACGACCTGTATTTAGTTGTAAAAAGAACTCAGATGCTTTGGATAAGTGACTTAACGGTATATGATGTTTGGTGAAGTTCAAATGACGGATGAAGTCTTGTGTGTTCAGATCACCAGCAACGCCTCGTCGGATCTGAACATCAAGAGCGAGGGCAAGGCCATCGTCCGCGGCAACGAGGGCGTCCATATAATGGGTCGCACTGTGGAGTTCAAAAGCGGGGGAAACATCGAGCTCCGAGCTGTAAGCGTTACCTTTGGCCACAGGAGTATAACATATCCTCCTATCGTATAGGCTTTACATGTTGTGTTCATAATGTTTGACGTAACTGTAAGAAGTGCTCCGTCCTATAATATTTTATGAATTATCTCATGTATTGGTTTAATGGGATGTAGAGACACCCAGGTGATGTGTGTGAAACCTGGGTATATTCAGTATAACTGTAACTATAACTTTATAACAGTTTTCCAATGTTATCATATGATGCATAGTATATGTTTATTTATTTTCTTTATATCACAATATCAGAGTTTTATAGACATATCATTTTATATAATCATCCAATTGTGTGTTGAATGAATGACCATGAATATCAAGGGACTGCTGGATATAGTTTGGCACCCCCTGCTGAAAGTTGTATCAATGCGTCTTCCCTCTCTGCTCCCCCAGGAGAACAGCATCGTGCTGAACGGCTCCCTGATGTTCAACGCCTCGCGCATCCCCCACTCTGCGGGTGACGTCTTCTTCGACGAGGGCATGGAGCGCTACAAGCTGTGCATGTGTGCAGACGGCACCCTGTTCCGCCTGCAGGTCAAATACTCCAACATGGGCTGCCAGACCTCCGACAACCCCTGTGGCCACTAGGGGCACCAACCAATCACTACCGTCGTCGGGGCGAAAAACCGACTTATAAGAACGGCCCGATGAGTTTAATTCCACCAAAAAAAAGGTTCAATGATTTGCCGTACTGCTGTATGACAAACTACCCATTAGAACCCGCCCACTGAACTGTCCAATAAGAATCACCTTACTAAGTCCCGTCCAGTAAGAACCGCTCAATAAGACCTGCCCACTAGGCCCATTACGAACCAGCCCGAGAAGTTAAATCCAATAATAATAATAAAACCCAAGAACTATCCTACCACGGAGTTCCGCTGTACTATGAACTGCCCACTAATATTCGCTCTGCTGAGGACTGTCCATTAAGAACTGCCGTACCGCAAAAGCTGCGGTACGCTCAGAGCCTCCTCACCAAGTTCCGTCCGACCACACCAGCCCAGAAAGGCCCCGCCCGTTGTTTGCCAGAAACGTTTCACCCCCAAACTGACACGGGTCTTTAACTGTGGCCTCCTCAAGATGCCGGTGCGGTTTCACCCCCCCCTTGGGTATTGTGCTGCTTACTTGCCACATAGGGATGTTTCATTAGCCAAAGGTATATGTTGAAGTACTGCAGTGTTTCTGTACCTACTGACTGACCCTTGCATGGCATTGCAGTGAATGAAGTTTACACAACTTATTATCTTCATATAAGCTTTACGTTTGCCTTTCATTTACAAGCTACACGGTTGGTTTGCTTGTTTGTTATATGGCAATCCATTTTCTGTTTTGTTTTGTTCTCTATTTAAAATCATACTGAGAGTGTGGCACACTATAAAACTCAATTTCACTTTAGCTTCTGAAAGGAGACAACGTTTTTGAACAGTATTATAAGCCATCCAGTATTACTAATTTCTTAATGCATAATTTCTACATCGAGTGTAGATTTCTGTAAGTGCCAAAAGAAGGGACAGCATTGTGTTTTAGAACATGTTTAACTGTGTTATTGCATTGCTTTTAAAGTGCACGGTTTTTGCATTGAGATACACAACGGCTAAATTAAAGTGTCTTTAATTTTTGGCGTTCATGAAGTTGAGATATTTTATTGTCGGTTGGTTTGAAGTTTATGTAACAGAGTGAACTGAGTGCAATATAGCCCTGTTGTTTCAGCGCTAAAAGTAATGTTTGATTTGTATTTCTGTGTTTTGTCTCTTTCATAACACTGCCGTTTTTTTGTTTGGAAAGTGTGCATTTTTTCACTGCAGGAATGAAAATGAATACATTAAACTTGCACTGTTTAATAACTTAATCCAATCTTCATAAATTAAGGGTTGTGGAGGAAAAACAGAGAAATGGCATTCTTGAACAAAATGGCTGCAATTTAACAGTTTGAGGTAATGCAGGTATAAAAACAAAAATGGAAACACACCCTTTTTTTAATACCTCTGCCAATAATGTTTTGTTTAAATAAAAAAAATGGAAGAAAAAACATAATTTAGATTTAATTTAGTACGGTTGACTCGACTTGCCCTGCTGGTAATCTACTGTCATGTTGCACTCAGGCTTTGGTTTATCTAAGGATCAGCCTCCTTGGCCAGCATGAAGTACACAATGAAAGTGAGGTATTAACCAGCTGTGTGTAAATTATTGAAGGAAACTCCATAAGACATTCTCATCTGCATTGAGTAAGGACGTCCACTATTCTAGACTTTGAACGGAAACTACAGGAGAAGGATCAGTTCAGCTGCGGCTCAGAAGATTGAAAGAACTAACCCTACAAGTGGTCAGACTTCACCGTTCTAGTGAGATTGAGACAGGTGAGTTTCATCAACTGTCTGTTGACATAGTTAGTGAGGTGTTTTTTGTTCAACAGTGGGAGTCTTTTTATTTGGGCTGTTTTGTTGTTTCTTGGATTGTATTAATTTGAATGGGGTGTTAAGTGATCAGTTATCGTTAAAGCCGTGATTTGATCATCATGGGACCTCTGGTTTGCCACCAGACAGATCATGGTGTTGCCACGGCAGCCCGGCTGGGAGGTTCTGCTGCTGCTCTGGGGCTCCTGGGGGTGTTGGTCATCCCCAGTACCCCTCATCCCCTGCCCAGAGCCCTGCGTCTGCCTGGGTCACACCCTGATCAACTGCTCCTCCTCTGGGCTCCCCCACGCTCCAGAACACCCTTCCATGGACAGAACCGCAGACTTAGATCTATCCCACAACCTCCTGAGCTCCGTAGCACTCCGCAGACCTAACCCGGAGCTCCAGGCCCTGCGGCTGGGGAACAACCAGATATCCTATCTCTCACTCTGCCTCAATGAGTGGAGCTCCGATAGGGTTGGACACCGCATGCCGTCCCCTGGGGCCTGGAGGAACCAGAGGTGTGTCTCCTGGGCTCCCGGTCTGCTGCTGCTATCGTTGGAGAGGAATCGCCTGGCTGAGACACCCCGGGGTGAGTCACACACCAACACCTGAAGTATAATCTTCTGATAATCTGGTATCGGTAATAAATACCTGGGTGGGTTAGGTTTAGGGTTAGGTGATGGTTTATGGATAAATCTATTCTTTGATTTCATTTCTAAAAAGTGTGATTGCTGAATCATATGATTAATAGGCATATTAATAAACTTTATAATGAAGACTGCTTTACATAAGGAAAATATTTATCTATATCTATATCTATATCTATATATATATCTATATTATATATATCTATATCTATATATATATATATATATATATATATGTATACACATATATTATATACATATGTGTATTTATATATATATTTATAAATACAGATTCCTATAGTTACTTTATGGAATCTGACATAGTACGATTGTTTTGATTTTCATGATTGTATATCAACACTGGCTGGGCCCTCTTACTTTAGCATAACCCTAACCTCAACAACAACAAACTTAAAGACAGAAGTTATTTGATGAGATACTTTAGGAAGAGATGTGTCTGCAGGTGTTTTAGAAGATGGGTTGAGTGTTGTTTGGTTTTCTTGAATTACAACCCCTCTGTCCGCTATGTTGTATTACTGTCCTAGCGACAGTGCTTTGTAAATAATACATAGATATTCAATGAGAGAAATGTCAGTGTATTCTATCAGACTCCCTTGAAAGCCATTGTCAATAAAAGCACCTGTGACTATGAACATTAAGACATTTCATTATAGTAAAACTGCCAATATAAAATGTTTTTATAGTTTGAAAATGTATTATGCCCCCTGTATTATAGTACAGTCTCCTGTATTTTTCGACATATTCTTCCATGTGTATTTGATAAGCTTTTGACTTGATGACGAGGTAGCTAAGCTGGGTAGAGCTGGCTCATAACAGGTAAACAAACCTGTGCAATAGTACTTATGTAATTATGTCTGGAACTTTGCTCTCCAGATAATGGCACAATAGGCAGATTAATGTACAACCTGACACGCTCTTGCTTGTGGCCCTCTTACGCCTTTAAGAAGCAGGTAAACAAGTTAAATCTATCGCATTTGAACAGGATAATGATCAAAATCAATATAGAAATAAATATACAACATTTTTTTAAATGATTTTGAGACGGACCATGCCTCTGCATGGCGGAATATTTCAGTACTTTTTTTTTATCCTTTTTATTTATTCCGGAGGAGTGTGTGGTAGGCTGGTCTGTTTAGGGAGAACTCAGTGGCCAGTATTGGACCAGTTATAGTCGTCTCTGTTTGGTATTCGGATCACTACAGTCTCTGTACAGATGCAAAGGCCCCTGGCACTTCGCTGTGAGCCTCTCTTGCTGAGACTGCAGGAGAGACAGCAAGAGAGGCTTTGTGCCATATGCAGAAATTTTCAGCTCAGTTTTTTGTAGTGTAAGCATGTGCATTGATACGATTTACCAACTGGCAAACATGTTTAAACATGCAAGATAATTATTGGGGACAATGACCTTCATCTAGGAAATTCACATTTTGAGAAAGAACATATTAAATGTCAAACATTTTAGTCACAAAATGGCTTCCCATCTGTCAACCAAACGGACAAAATCCACACCAAGTTATAGTGTAAGGATAACGTTTAGGGAACATACAGATGGATAGTGTGGCAGGGTTATTCAACTCCCAGCCAAGAGGTACTGATTTTGATCACAGATGTCCACAGCCCACTCCTATAGCTACAATACCTCAGTACCCCCTATCTGTGCTGTAGTGCAATGTAACTGAATTCACTATAAGTACCTTTGGATGACAGCATCTATGGAAGTAAATCTGTCTCATCGGATTTTGAAAATAAAAAGTCATTGAATTTTAAGCACTGAACATTATGCATTGAAATAACGTAGCCTATCTGGATTTTTTGACTCTGAATTTTACTCTTTACATTTTCAACAAATCATTTTCACCTTTATTTATCAATGTTAAAATATAAAAAATCCAATAATCAACGTTAAATTTAAATTTTTTAATCAAATCAAATCAAATGTATTTATTAACCACATTTAATAACAAGGTGGTGGTGGTGGGGGGGGTCTTATGTTGTAGCCTATTTATGTTTTTGTTATAATGCACACCGTTTTTTTGTTTTTTTTTAATAAACTGTGTATGTGAAGTGTGTGTGAATTTGCAGTGACTTGGCTGGATTTGCATGCAGCGTAAGGTGTAATTGTAGTGGATTAAGGAGCTCAATTTATAAGGGCACCAATTTGAGGCGATCCGAGGTCCCTGTGCCTACATTTGGTGTGATGCTGCTGGGGCGATCTGAAGCCCGCTGCCCACTGTTGAACGAGAGCACAGAGTCGACAGTATTGTGCACTGTGTGGCAAATGAAGAACTGTGGCAGCAGTGCCTCCGGAAAGGAGCGCCCGACAGAAACCTGCTTTTAATTTGTCATCCTCATATCTGCATCATGCCACTCGGTGCAGAATAGTGTTGGCCCTGCGCCCTCGTTATGCCACCACAGAGGCATATCAACCGTTTTGCTCCAGCCCAGCCAATTAACGTGCGCCCTGTGTCACAAAACGAATACCCCCAATCCGAGTGATTGATGACAATGCGAACGTTACATTTAAAATTTGGGGACGTTGAAAATATTTAAAGGGGACATATTATACCACCAGGTGTGAGTGTGATTAGCTTTACAAGCCGTTTCGAAAATCTGCCCCATATGACATCACTAGTGGGCACCTAGATCTGTGATGGATAGATGAGCAACGTTTACTTCGGTCCACTGAGTAGGCTGTAGACTGATCTATCCAGCACAGATCTAGGTGGACACTCCCACTAGTGATGACAGATGGGGCAGATTTTCGAAACGGCTGGTGGCATAATATGTCCCCTTTAAGTGGAAATTTTTAACGTTGACTATTTCATTTTGAATTTTTTAGCATTGAAAAATAAAGGTGAAAATGATTTGTTGAAAATGTAAATTCAGAAGCAAAAAATCCAGATGTCATTTCAATGCATATATCAGTGCTTAAAATTCAATGGCTTTATTTTCAAAATCCATGTGACAGATTTACTGCCATAGCATCTGATCAATAATGAGTGAAATTATGAAATAAATGACTATAATAAAGTGGGGGGTTGGTTGTAATACTTGGAAGTTATATAGAAAGGTTTCTCTTGGTCCAAGACATTATTACATATGCACATTATTTTCCAACATGAATTTCTGAAAGCACGGTTATAATTGCAGTGGCAATGATAATGCATGCATTGATTATTGGGAACTTTTAATCAATATTATTGTGCTTGGAAAGTTAGGTGCGTCCACGCTGTGTCATCCCGCTTAAGTTATCTTAAATTCACATTTATTAAGGCAGACAGAGAGTCATTCTTTAAGCAATTGATAAATGAGGCTGTTAACAATCAAAGCATACAATCCAAATTAGAGTAAAAAAACAATACTTAATAACAAGTGCTGCATGACCAAGTTTTACTTAGGGTACGGTTTAGCCTTACAAATCAAAACACAAAGTAAGTAGAATTTGCATAATAGTTATTACATCTCAGAGAATCAGAGATACTACACCTCAACAAAGTCTGTACCAAGTTGTCTTTAAAAAAAATTCATAAAGTTATTCTCCTGATGTGCTGGTGTTCCTCAGGGTTGGGAGGGAGCCGGGCTCTGCAGGTTCTCCAGCTCTCCTACAACCAGATCTCCACCCTGGAGGCAGGGGACCTGGAGGGTCTACATCAGCTGAAGGAGCTCCATCTGCACCACAACCTCATCAGCAGCCTACACCCTCGGGCCTTTGTAGGCCTCACCAATCTCACTGTAAGAGGAGGGTTATTATGGGATAAAAGATAGAAAAGGTTTTCTTCCTAGAGGGTCTGATCTTCTTCCTAGAGGGTTCATTTTCTTTCTAAGAATATGTAATAAGAAATTTGCCTTATAAGCAGTTTGTTATCAACCATATACCTGGTCATAACCATCACTCATTAAGTTTCATGATGTGTAGATTACCTTGTGTACATGAAAATGCGTCACAATTATTTAAAATAAATATGTGATAGAAAGACAGTTCTCCAGATGTACCTCTCTCCAGTAAAGTAAAAGAAGCTGTTCCAGACCAGTTTAGAAATTGCATCCAACTCAAGGTTGCTGTAACATCAGCTTGTTTATCGTCTCCTGCGTTCCAAGGTAATCGACCTCCGCTTCAACCTGCTGACGAGCCTCTCTCCAGCAACCTTCTGGTCCCTGCGGTTGGGGCTGGTGGTCAGGGGTGGTGGAAACCCGTGGAGGTGTGACTGTGAAATGGCTAACCTGAGGAGGCGGATGGCCCTGGATGAAGACGAAGACCAGCGGCTATGGTTGGACATGGTGTGTCACTCGCCTTCCTCGCTTGCGGGGAGAGATCTGCTCCAGCTCCACGAAGAGGACTTTGGGTGTAGCAGTGCCAAGAACAAGTCTGGGCTCCATCAGGATCTCACAGTCGACCACGGGTCTACTGTTCTGCTGCCTTGCTCAATGCAAAAAGGTAGCCATTTGTTTGGATTTATTGATTTTGTATATATTTTTAAGTTTATAATGTTCAACTAAATACTTCCTAACTCTAGGAATGAAAGAAAGGATAAATACATCATGATACTTCATTTTGATATTTTGTTTCGTTATAGGTTCAACCTGGTGGACTCCCAAAGGTCAAGTGTCCGCCAAACAAGTCTCAGGCGGGTCTACTGATGAGTGACATCACAGAGAGGGATTCAGGACTTTATATTTGTTTGTCCCAATCACACAAAGATATTGTATCTGTTTACAACCTGAAAATCAGGAAACAGGCGAGGGCTAACAGCAGATTGCCCAGAAGTTTACCAGTCGACATCCAAGGGATAGGTAGTGCCGGTCAAGTAAGGGCCATGAGCGGGAATCAGCGCCTGGGTCTGGCTGTGGGTCTATCTATTTTCTTCACTTTCCTGGTGGCGTTTATCCTCGGCGTCTTCGCTAGACCATGTATCGATGTACTCTGCCAAAAGTTTTGCGTTAAGAAAAACACTTCCGCTCAACCAGGCTCAGTCCCGTCCGCAGGTCAGAGCCCCTACGACAACCAGGCCTACTCGGACGAAGAGGACGACCCAGAGATTGTGTCTAACAGAGAGCGGCGAGTGACCTTCAGTACCCAAGAAAACCAGGAGGAAAGCATGAACTATAACGTTACTTTGGCAAGTGGGCGACCGCAAAACCCGTCCTCTTCTTCTGATGAGGTGGAGGGTAACAGTACAAGGACAAAGAAGAAGTCCTTGAAAGCCTCGTCCTCTCAGCCCGTTGACAGTGAGCTGGGAGAGCGAGGGAGTCTGCCCTCTTCTTCTGATGAGGAGGAGGGTAACAGTACAAGGACAAAGAAGAAGTCCTTGAAAGCCTCGTCCTCTCAGCCCGTTGACAGTGAGCTGGGAGAGCGAGGGAGTCTGTCCTCTTCTTCTGATGAGGAGGAGGGCAACAGCACAAGGACAAAGAAGAAGTCATCGATAGCCTCGCCCTCTCAGCCCATTGATAACTGTATCAACCAGAAGGAGACTGATTTAGAATTCACCTCTGAACCGTTTGCTGATTGGTCCCCACACCAGAACGATGTAAATCTCAGGGACCAGGACCAGACAAACGACAGCGGAGATGCCTTTGATTTCCCTGAGTCCATTCAAAGTGGTTCAGCAAGGTCCAGTAGTATATCTGGATCTTTTAATCATTCAAAAAAGTTTGTTTTCCCAACTTCAAATGATTTGAGACAAGCTAATAGGTCCAGGTCAAGCTCCAGCTCTGCCTCTTATCTCAGTGAGGATGAGTCGACACAATACACTTTGAACCAAGAAACCGAGGAGTGGGCCGGAATTGGAATTGACCAGGATGTGCAAAACATTGATCACACTAAGATCATTAAAGGGGTTGTTAGCTTTGACAAACAGACCCATTCAAAACAACCAATCAGTATTACTTCACAGGAGGTGTTGGAGGGTGAGCTACAAAACGCCCAAATTGCCCCAGATCACTTTGATTCATCTCTTCCTTCTTCCTGTGAAAGTGACGATGAGGTCACAGAGTACACATTTAATCAAGGATCAGCTGATGAAGATGAGGGAACAGGAAGGAACAGCAAGAACATTAACGCTCAAAACAATATCTGGCCCAAGTTGGATTTCAGCAACGTCACTCGTATCAAACAGCGTCTTGATATTACAGTGGAAACAATAAATACAGGTCCTGCAGTAACCCCGAAAGACACAGGTTCAGTCTACAGGACTCATGTCAAACCACATTTGGATATTAAAGCATCAACGGATTTCACCTCCAGCAGCAGTGAGAGTGAAGAGGAGAACACTAAGATTGAAAATGCCCATCAGCCCCATCTATGCCTGGGCACAGTGAATCCATCCAATGATTTTGAAATCAATGCACAGGAAAATACATGGCCTAAATTAGATCTCAACAACATCACTGGCATCAAACGGCACCTTGATATCAAAGTAGTAACAGAGACCACAGGTCCTGCAGTGCCCCTGAAGGACACAGATCAGGACTACAGGTACCATGTCAATCCACTCCCAGTGATCAAAGAATCAACAGATTTCACCTCCAGTAGCAGTGAGAGTGAAGAAGAGCCTAATATGCACCTGGACACAGTGAGCCAAATCAAAGATTTTGAAATCAACACACAGGAAGACAGATGGCCTGAGTTGGATCTCGGCAATGTCAACCGTGTCAAGAGGCGTCTTGATATCAAAGTAGCAACAGAGAACACAGGTCCTGCAGTAACCCTGAGGGACACAGATCAGGACTACAGGTATAATGTAAAACCACATCCAGATTTCACAGCATCAACAGCTTCAACGTCAAGTAGTAGTGACAGTGAAGAGGAAATCATGGGTCCTGTAGTGAATCTGGAGGACACTTATGTGAAAACTAAAGTGGAAAATGCTTATCAGCCTCATTTGCACGTGGGCACAGCAAGCTCAATCAAGGATTTGGAAATCGGTGCACGGGATGACGGATGGCCTGAGTTGGATCTCGGCAATGTCAACCGTGTCAAGAGGCGTCTTGATATCAAGGCAACAACAGAGACCACAGATCCTGCAGTGCTACTGAAGGACACAGCTCAGGATTACAGGTGGTCTCAATTGGATCTTGGCAACATCAACCAACTCAAACAGCCTGTAAATATCAAAGCATCATCCGATTCCACCTCCAGCAGTGATAGTGATGAGGAGCCCACTTATGTGAGAACGAAGATAGAAAACACGTCTCCACTCATAGCGCATCTTGGCACAGTGAGCCAGAAGAAGAAATCAGAAATGAATGTGCAGGATGAAAATTGGCCTGTGCTAGATCTCAGCCATGTCACCCGTGTCAAGAGGCGTCTTGATATCAAAGTAGCAACAGAGAACACAGGTCCTGCAGTAACCCTGAGGGACACAGATCAGGACTACAGGTATAATGTAAAACCACATCCAGATTTCACAGCATCAACAGCTTCAACGTCAAGTAGTAGTGACAGTGAAGAGGAGATCATGGGTCCTGTAGTGAATCTGGAGGACACTTATGTGAAAACTAAAGTGGAAAATGCTTATCAGCCTCATTTGCACGTGGGCACAGCAAGCTCAATCAAGGATTTGGAAATCGGTGCACGGGATGACGGATGGCCTGAGTTGGATCTCGGCAACGTCAACCGTGTCAAGAGGCGTCTTGATATCAAGGCAACAACAGAGACCACAGATCCTGCAGTGTTACTGAAGGACACAGCTCAGGATTACAGGTGGTCTCAATTGGATCTTGGCAACATCAACCAACTCAAACAGCCTGTAAATATCAAAGCATCATCCGATTCCACCTCCAGCAGTGATAGTGATGAGGAGCCCACTTATGTGAGAACGAAGATAGAAAACACGTCTCCACTCATAGCGCATCTTGGCACAGTGAGCCAGAAGAAGAAATCAGAAATGAATTTGCAGGATGAAAATTGGCCTGTGCTGGATCTCAGCCATGTCATCCGTGTCAAGAGGCGTCTCGATATCAAAGTAGCAACAGAGAACACAGGTCCTGCAGTGACCCTGATGGACACAGATCAGGACAAGTATAATGTAAAACCACATCCAGATTTCACAGCATCAACAGCTTCAACGTCAAGTAGTAGTGACAGTGAAGAGGAGATCATGGGTCCTGAGTGAATCTGGAGGACACTTATGTGAAAACTAAAGTGGAAAATGCTTATCAGCCTCATTTGCACGTGGGCACAGCAAGCTCAATCAAGGATTTGGAAATCGGTGCACGGGATGACGGATGGCCTGAGTTGGATCTCGGCAACATCAACCGTGTCAAGAGGCGTCTAGATATTAAGGCAACAACAGAAACCGGAAATCCTGCAGTAACCCTGAGGGACACAGATCAGGACTACAGGTTTCATGTTAAACCACGTCCAGAATCAACAGCATCAACAGATTCAACATCAAGTAGTAGTGAAAGTGAAGAGGAGAACCCGGGTCTTCTAGTGAATCTGGATGATTCTTATGTGAAAACTAAAGTGGAAACTGCTTATCAGCCCCATTTGCAACTGGGCACAATCAAGGATTCAGAAATCAATGCACGGGAAGAAAGATGGCCTAAGTTAAATCTCAGCAACATTAGTGGCATCAAACAGCGCCTCGATATCAAAGTCAAACCACATCCAGAGATCAAAGAATCAACAGATTTAACCTCCAGGAGCAGTGAGAGTGAAGAGGACTTCACTGTAGTTAATCTAGATAACGCTTATGTGAAAACTAAGGTTGAAAATGCTTATCAGCCTAAATTACACCTGGGCAAAGTGAGCCCAATCAAGGATTTTGAAATCAACATACAGGAAGACAGATGGCCTGAGTTGGATCTCGGCAATGTCAACCGTGTCAAGAGGCATCTTGATATCAAGGCAACGACAGAGACCACAGATCCTGCAGTGTTACTGAAGGACACAGATCAGCACTACAGGTGGTCTCAATTGGATCTTGGCAACATCAACCAAGTGAAACAGCCTGTAAATATCAAAGCATCAACCGATTCCACCTCCAGCAGTGATAGTGATGAGGAACCCACTGATGTGAGAACGAAGATCGCAAAGTTTTCTTCACCCATAGTGCACCTGGGCACAGTGGACCCAAATAAGGAATCTGAAACGAATGTGCAGAAGGGAAATTGGCCTCTTGTGGATCTCAACCGTGTCAAGAGGCATCTTGATTTCAGAGTAGGAATAGAGACCACAGGTCCTAAACTGATTCTGGTGGACACAGATCAGGACTATAGGTACCATGTCAAAACACGTCGAGAAACTTCAACAGATTATACCTCCAGTAGCAGTGACAGTGAAGAGGAGAGCAGGGGACCTGCAATGAATGTGGTTGAAAAAACTAAGGAAGAAAATACGCATAAACCTAATTTGCACCTGGGCACAGTGAAACCAATCAAGGATACGGAAGTCGATGCAAAAAATGACAGGTGGCCCGAGTTGGATCTCAGTCGACTCCCCCATATCAAGAGGCATCTTGATTTCAAAGTATCAACAAAGACCCCAAGTTCTGCCATGGATGACACTGACGATGACTGGTGGTCTCATACAGATCTCGATAATATCACCCATTCTAAAAGGCGTTTGGATATCAAAGTACCAACGCCCTTACCAGAGAGGACATCCATTATTAGTGGATTACCATTGCAGTCTCGTTCTTCCTCATCCAGTAATGACAGTGATGGGGAGATGAAAGTCCAAATGGTAAAAGAAGAAAGAGAAGACCCCGTTGTCGGAACAATGAGTGAGATCAGATGGCCGGACCTTAACCCCCGTGTCCCTCGGATCAAGAGGCGTATTGATGTTAAGACACCTTTACCAATACCACATCCAGGGAAAGTTGACCCTGTTCAAAATGATACAGGGTCTTCCACGAGTGAGAGTGAGGATGAAAAACAAGTGCAAACACGTCAGCATGAAGGTGAGGTGCACATGTTATCACCGACCACTAAAAATGAGTCAATTGTTCACTTCAAAGGGCCATTATATGACGACTCTCTCACTTCGAAGAGAGATCCAATTGTTAAATTAGAGAAGTATGCTGTGATTACAGATGGGTTGGATGACAATACCAAAGGCCTCAAGAGTATCCCAGGACCAGAATACACCCCAGAGCTGGAGTCCCGTTGGGCAGGGCTCAATCTTGGGAAATCGCGCTTAAGACAGCGTCTCGATATCAGTGCCAACAAGGCTGCTCCACTCAAGGTATCATCTGAAACTGAGATACGGTCTTCTAGCGGGGAGAGAGTGGATAAGAGCAAGGAATGGGCAGAGAAGAGTAGCAGTGTTAAGGATTCGGACATTGATGCACAGAAAGAAACATGGCCTCTGGTGGATCTCGGAAACGTCACTGGCGTCAAGAGGCGTCTTGATATCAAAGTAGCAACCCCATCACCATCATCGAGTAGTGGTGATAGTGGAGAAGTCAACAGTTGGCCTGTGTTGGACCTTGACAACATCTCCGGCATCAAATGGCGTCTTGATATCAAAGCAACACCGTCATCAAATATTTCTGACATTTCAATCGAAGACCACTGGAAGACGCAGAGCCGGGATGTACGGGCTCGATTGGAATTTCTGCCTCCTGTTCCAGACTCCTCCACCAGTAGAGAGAGTGAGGATGCCTCAATGCGACAAAGGAGGGCGGACTTCCCAGAGTACCATACTCACGGCCCGGCTCGCTCTTTTGCACAGTCTGTCAGGGGAACCTCAGACACAGAGGTGGATAGCTCCTTTAGAACAGTAGGCAGGAAGGGGTGGAGATCTGTGAAGATGGGCACGCAGGAGAGCAGGGGCCTGGGCGCTCTGAGAGCCATGTCCTCAGAGAGAAAAAGGTGGGACACGGACGACATGGAGCTAGGGGCTGAAGGGTCCTCTCAGCAAAACAGCTATCAGGGTCTTCCCTTAAGAGAGGCCCCCAGTTTGAACTATTCATTCTCTGGTGAGGACTTGGAACCTCATAGCAGTATCATATCAGTACAAGAAGCTAGAGCTCCAGAAAGACTCCCGAGGTCACGCCAGAGAACAGAGTATCAAAACAGACTCATGGGACGTGACAGGCAGGGTGAGGATACTAAAGTAGATTTAAGACATCCTCCAGAATACTTAGAAATACAGAACTCCACACTGTTTGAATCATCGAATCCAATGTCTGAAGTTTAACTAGGTGTAGCCTACAAATGTATTTATAACTAGGCATTTATGCAACATTTATTGATGTCCTTTTCGTAAAGAAACAATTATGTTTAATCAAATTCTGTCAGTGAACTTGTATGTAACATGAATGAATAATGACCAGAATCTGTACTTAACTTCACAAATATTACCTTGTAGATCCTGTACGATTTTTAATATATGCTGAGTAACTGTGTAACAAGAAAAACCTTTTGTTTAGTTATTTTAAGGAAATTTGTATTAAAGTGACATCCTCGAGACAAGCATTAAGTCAATAAACCCCTTTATTTGTATATATAGACATAGGTTATAGTGAAAACAGACATATAGACACATACATACATAGTTTACATACATATATACAGTTAAGAACAGGTGGACACATCCTCTGCAATGCCATTGAAGAATCCACTCTAAATCTGTTGAAACAGTCTTAACAACTAGGCCTACTGCTAACAAACTCTTACAAACTGATGGCTGATGCTTTCTAATAGCAAAACTGGGAGAATAAAATCTGACTGCATTGGGTGTTGGGAACTCAATAGGTCACTTTCATAGGTCGAGGTTTGCTGAAATACTACCAACTAGTGGTGATAAGAAGGCATTTCAAGTAAGATCTTTGGATGCTACACACATCTTTGCTTTCCGCACATTTTTACTTTCCATCAATATTTCGGAAACCAAGGCTACGGACCAGAGACCAGCGACTGGACTGCCTGTTCTGAAAGCCAGACATCCAAGCAGCGATGGCCAGAGTAGACCAGAGTCTGGCATCTGTCAACAAATGGAGATTTGAAGCAGAGGAAGTTGATACAACCTTTGAGTTTCTTTTTTTTTGTATCTTCAACACTGACAAATCTTTATGCCCATTTATGAAAGGTACCAATGAAGTTCAACATTCCAATGCAGCTTGTAACCTCCCATTGGGTAAAAAGTGACGCTGTAAACTGGAGGTTGCGTCATAGACCTCTACAGAATGTGCGCTGATATGCCACAGGGGGCCGAATGAAGGAGGGAACTACAGTTCCACTGAGGATAAAAGGTCCGTTCCGGGTCTTAACGGACACCATATCAGGGGTCTCAGAGAAAGGCTTCGGACTCTTGAATACCAAATTAAAAGCACAAAAAGTTCTCACTAATTCCTGTACAAAACGTTTTCTTACAAAAAGGGGACCTCATCCATTCACAGAAGGCTGACAAGAGCGTGCATGCAAATATCAAAACCTGTGACAACGCGTTACACCACAGCCAAAGACTAGAATTTATACGAGAACGTTATACTAGGCAAAAATAACAGCGTAGCCTCCATACATTTGCCCCCCCCTCCCCCCCTGAATCGTTGTCAACCTCGGGTTTGAGATTAGGACCACTGTGATATAATACAAAGCAATGATCCAGCAGACCTACCTTACCTTTCCTATGCAAGAGAACACAAAACCCACCTCCAAGGCGTCCTGGGTGGGGTCTGGAGCCCTCGCTGTGGATCTACTAACACTGTCCATATCGGCCACGCTACGAGTTAATATCGGACCTGAAGCTTCGTGGGCCCAGGAGGACGACCAGATGTCACCTAGGAAGACGTAATGGACGTCCATATTCACTTCGTCCCCAAAACGTACACGGGCCCCAACAGTCCATGGTCGTCCTGAAGCAATCCCTGACCTGTGTGTGTGTGTGTGTGTGTGTGTGTGTGTGTGTGTGTGTGTGTGTGTGTGTGTGTGTGTGTGTGTGTGTGTGTGTGTGTGTGTGTTGGTGTGTGTGTGTGTGTGTGTGTGTGTGTGTCGCATACCTGCAAGCTCATTTGGGTTGAAAACGGTGACAAACTAAACTGCTGTATAGGGGGGTCTGGGGGCATCCCCTCCCAGCCAAATTTTGCTATTTTAACATGTAAATTAAGCTTCAGCCGACTCAGAGCTACTTTGTCTTTTGCCAGCTCTTGGGCCAGGTTCACCATCACTGGTGTAAAGGAAAACGGAAGGGAATGCTCGGCCATAGTAGAGAGAACCATTGCCTAGGCAAAGAAAGCATTATTAGATTTTCATCAGTACAACTTTTGCTAATACCTTGCCCTGCCATTTATTATAACCCTGTGACCATGGCTTTGGCTAGTATTCATAAATTGCCATTGCTACTGTAAAGCTGTTAGTGCTAGCCCAGTGTGTTTTCAATACATTTAATCTAAACTAACTCTAAACTGACTCACACCATGTACAATTTGTCCTGGTAATGTAGCCTACTGCTATGGCATGAGCCTACTATGAAAAAAGTGAAATAATAGTTATCCTTTTTTTTTTTTACATAGTTAACTACAAGCCTATTTAATACACACCTCTGCATTTGCAACACGCTGGAATATAGGTACAGGCACCCTAACTCGATCCTCATCGCTTCAGGCCCATTGGAAGCACTTTGTGTTGGGCTTGGACCAGGATGAGGTAGAACACTGGCTGTTGTTAATATAGTGCACACTTTTTGACGGTGCACCTCTGTTTGGCAGTGTGTCATGAGAGCATGGGAGCCCTTTTTGCCATAATTTATTTCCTTAGCGCAAAGGCTGCACTTGGAATAGCCCGCTTTGTCGATTTTGTTTAAAATATTGTGACAGCGGGAAGCTGTACTGCTGTCCCTTCATCTCCGTTTTCACCTCCAGTATTAGCCAAGCCCAGCTCCAACTGCACTTAAGCCCTGATTCAAGCTGGGCTACATACAATGCTTCATCCTCTTTAAGCTCTATCATTGTGAAAAGATAATCATCAGAATATTAATCGTTTTGGTCAGCGCTCATTTTTTAATCATAAACGTCAAACCCAACTGCCTCCGTCCAGGTTCCTACTGTGTGTTCACACCAAAGGCGACGGGGCGACAAGATCCCATACAAAGTGAACGTAGAGAGAATTTTTCGTGAGAGAAAACCGGCGACAAGTTTTGATTTGTCGCGCCACACTTTCGCCGTGCACAGGCAAGTGCGTTCACGAGGATTTGTGGTGCGACAAATTTACTCGAGTTGAAATATTTCAACTTTGACGCGTATTTCGCATGATGACAGCCAATCAGTGTTCAACAGCGTGGCCACTGAGCGACATGTGTATACGTGCCACCAATCAGCGTTCAACCGGCCAACTCGGTGTAGTGCAATCCGGGGTGAACTGCAGCATGGAGGAGAAAGTGATTGTTGTCGTTTGCGACTCCCGGAGCTCTATATATATACACAATTATATAATATAATTGTGTAGATAATATCACGGCCAAAAGCTCTGTGTGCCTCCGGACGGCCGTAGCGCAGGGAGCTAGGGATTGGGCTTCTCTGGGTTTGTTTACTGGCGTTGCTATGGTTTCCGGTCTTGTGTGTTCCAACGGTTTATTAGGTAGGCCCATCTAATAAATCTCTACTTCGTTCACTGCCCCTTCCTTGGTCATTCAAATATTAAGAATAGAATGCGACAGGTCCTCCGACGTCTCTCCCTCTTCCACAAAAGACATGCAATGGTGGTTATCTTGTTGTGGCGCGACAAATTTGACAAAACTTGCACAGCGGCAGATTATGATTTGTGGCGCGACAAAACTTCACCAAAATAAGAGTTGGTATTTCCATTACTGCTAGCTACTCATTAAACCACACACGGATGTGTATTTTTCATGACGTGTTCGCTTTCATCCCTCTCATATCTGATCACAATGACATAGCCGCCAGTAATATCAGATAATACGGATGCTGTGGAGATTAGCCTTCACAAACGTATTCTTTTCGCATTAACTGGGTGACGTAGAACTGGTCTAGCTAATAATTTACTTAAGCAATGTTAAAGTATACAGCACACATTTTTTTGTCAGGTTACTAGACATCAAAACTTGAATCTGTAACTCGCTGACTACTGAGCAGTCCACTGAAGGCTGGAACGATGGGGGTGGGGGGACGCGGACGCGCACTGTGGTTTATCTGGATTATGATTGGTGGTCTTGGAACGCGAGTCATTTGGCCAAAGATTGTTTTTATTGTGAAGATAGCAAACTTGTATCTCGATCATTATACAGTCGGTTATTATACGGTTGGTTGGCTGGTCGGTCAGTCCCTCCCCCCCCTTAAAAAAACACTCTTCGGATCTACACGATTCACGTAAATGACCTATTTTGAGTTGAAAACGGCGAATTTCGCTGAAAGGTGACTAGTTTGCAGGTATGCGTGTGTGCGTGTGTGTGTGTGTGTGTGTGTGTGTGTGTGTGTGTGTGTGTGTGTGTGTGTGTGTGTTGTGTGTGTGTGTGTGTGTGTGTGTGTGTGTTGTGTGTGTGTGTGAGTGAGAGAGACAGTTAAGTGTATTGAGGCACAAAGACTCCTATCCAACACAGCATGGATACATTAACAACATGGCCAAAGAACCGATAGCTAGCGTTCCACGTCTCAGTGGCTGACCGCTGTGCATTAATGTAAGTTAATAAGCAGCATTGATGACTGATTTAGTGAGGGTGGGGGGGTCGGTGTGGTGGTGAGGGGGAGTGGTCTGGTTTGCCTGCGCTGAGTCATTAGAAAGTCATAAGCAAACCAGAGCCTGGGCTCGATAACTACTGGCACAAAATAATCTTAAAATATTAACTTCTTTGACGCCATGTGCTTGTTGGAAATAGTCAATTTCCACCTTGGAGACACAATCGAAAAATTGGCAAAAAAAAATCAAAAAACAAGCACAGGATTTAATGCAGAATATTCTAATGAGGCAAAGTTCAAAGAGCCCCTATTTAAGACAACGTGAACGGTGCTTCCGTTAGTTTCCCATCGAGGAGACCCATCATCCTCTCTGCCTACATCATCCCCACTCAAAACACCTTGTTCTCCACGCACATACACAGATGCAACTATGATGTCACAGTGAGGGCGACCAATGCCGCTGGGGGTTCTTAGCCATGCCGTCACCCACAACGCAACACTGGTGGCGAGGATCATTTTTTCACAAATCACAGCCTTGATCCCCACGGGGGAAGGGGGGGTCAAAACCCCCCAGGATTTAACACTATGATTCAAACCATTCCCTGTCCCCTTAAAAAAACAAAACCCGTTCCGTACCCCCTCATTGCTCGGAGATCACCCCAATCTCCTCATCCCCCCCAGCCCACAACAATGCTGACATATACACCTTTGACAAAGTTTGTATTGTTTAACTCATTGGTTGTTGTTGTTTATGGTTTTTCGGTTTTTTCTCCATAGTCGTCGTTGTCACTATCACCTTTTGTCTTAAGTCTCGGATGGTTGGCTCTGCACTGCAGCTATGAGATCTGTCGCTCCTTGTACCACTCCACAAACTCATCCAGCATCACAGGCCCTGAACAAAACAAGGGGACAGAGAGGGAGGGTCAGAGGTGCTAGCCCCCGTGTGTGTGTGTGTGTGTGTGTGTGTGTGTGTGTGTGTGTGTGTGTGTGTGTGTGTGTGTGTGTGTGTGTGTGTGTGTGTGTGTGTGTGTGCATTGACACTCACAAGCACCGTCTTCGTCATAGTTACTGAGGTCCAAGTTGATTGTTCTGCTAAACTCCAGCACATTGCACCATTGGTCTTTGTTGATGACTTTGTACTTTGATTGCTGGTGAAAGAGAGACGGAGAGAAAAACATAAAAGGATTTGGTTTGATGCAGTAAGACAACGCTGGCGGTCTACACATATATTGAATGGAGGTGGATTGTGTCAGCCCATGCTGATCTGCGGTATAATATGACACCCATGCAAACCTATATATATACAAGGTGTAATATGACATCCATCAAAACCTACGTGTACTGAGGTGCAATGACACATGTCTGGCACCATGCTTATGGGGGCACTTGAATATGTTTCAAGGCCCTTACCTCTAGAAACTGATTAAACACAGGGAACAGGGGCCACGTCTTCCCCAGGAGAAGTCCCAGCATGCACTTGGCTGTGTTCAAGTCCAAACTTCTCTGATCTTTTTCCTATGATAGAAAAAAATAATGCATCTTAAAAAAATACCTATTAGTCATAGATCAGAAGGCTACGTATATCTGGAATTATTTTGAGGTTTGTTTTGTAGATATATTGGAATTAGCTTTAATGAAGACAGTTATTTCAACTGAGCAACAATTCAGGTTAACTTACAATCATAGCACCCCCCTCTTACATACACCTCACATTTAACCAATTGATGCAACCCTAGCTCCTACATAACACTCCACATTCGTATCACAACCTTACTGCATAATGGCAAACCCAAACACATGCGCATGCTTATCTCATAGTGAGAATGGCTGAGCGGTTCTCCTGAACGGATGACGCTTCACACCAATCGCAGCCAAGGCAGGTTGTGTCAACAAAAACAGGCTGTGAACATGATAAGCCCTAACTTGGAAAGTCAATAGGAACAAAAAAAATCCAATGTACCGCTATGTGTTTAAACATATTAAGCCAGAGACCACAGAGGTGTTGTTTAGCAAAGACCTGTTACTGCTGTGTTATTTAGGTTCATGGCTTGAATCACATTGTACAAGTTTGGCTGGTTAATAAAGTATTCCACCATAGCTTTTGTCTAAGAAAAGTATATGATGCAATTCTTCAACCCAAAACAGGCTGGAAATATCCTGAGCTCAACATCTGCACAGATTACACTGAAAGTGATTAAACTCACTGACTGATGATTGACTGGGCTTAATAGGATCAGAAGTGAAAGATTATCTAGAATAAAACCTGATGAATTAATTGATCATTTTATAAAAAAAAAATATATTTTCATTGATCAATTAGATCAATATGAAATACAGCATCACACGTAGGACAGGATCTCCTGGACTCACCCGTGCAAAGTCGAAGGCGTATCTGTAGATGAGCTTAAAGCTGGTGGTGTCGTTCAACACAGCCCTCAGGTGGTCTAGAGAGTTCCTTAGGCTCTCTGTGGAGTCACACCTGACGGCAGAGGAAAGAAGAGAACCAGGCATAGGTTGTGGCCACGTAGCAAAGAGACATAGCCCCATTGGGACAGGCTCGGAGGAGAAGGACTTACTGCAGTGAGCTCATTCCTTTCAGCCACTCCTGGAGGGTGAAGTACCCCATACTCTGAGCATCCAGCCTCCATGCCAAAACCAACATCACCACCTGGAAAACCAACACAGTTGGGTGATTTCTCAAGGACAGGAGGAGATATATGACAATTTAGGATGACAAATAAGAGGGGCAATGACTATTTGAAACCTACACTGCACAGCTAGGTAGGAACAGGTATTTCAGCTAAAATAGTAGAACCCTAGTACACCATACGTAAAGCGCCCCTATTTTACCACCAGGTGTCATGTTAGGCCATTACAAGCCATTTTAGAATCCATCTATTGGTGGCATCACAATGTGAAACTACTTGGTAGACTGCATTGATTTGTCCATCATACCTCAGAGTAGACACTCCTACTTGTGTTGTCACAAAGAGATAGACCTTGAAATGGCTTTAAAAACCTTACACCTGGTGGTTCATTTGGGGGGCCTTTAAAGTCATGGTATATTAGACTATCATTGAAGTCTAGCAATCAGCAGGATGGTACTTACATTCTCTGGTTCCACTCCGATGTCCTCGCAGAACTTCTCCATACCCTCTGGGCCCACAACGTCATCACAGCCTGTTCAACAAACAACCAGTAATAGCACCATTATTAACATTTAGTTAGTTATCTTTTCACCAAAGCTATTTACATTGACCTCGGATAGTCTTTAAGAATAAGGTTGGGGTAAGGGGGCATCTTGCTCAAGGAAGCCTACAGGTTTTATTCAAGAAGACACAATTTATCAAATTCAGGGTAAAAAATAAAAATCGTAAGACAAGGTGCGTGCCAACTAAGTAACGAAAGCTTAAGTAGAAAGGTTGGGCTAAAGACACAAAGGGATCCAACCCGTACTTTTCTGCTGGGAGTGGAATGGAACATGGGAGTAGATCGAAACATGATATGTTTTCTTTGTATGGATCAAAGAAATCCTATGTCAACCATTCAGTTTATCACATGTAATAAGGCACACATACTTGCATACTGTGGTAAGACAGGAAGATGCCATGTATGTGTATGACATGTACGACGTTTAAGGCTGTACCTGCGTATTCGTAGAACCATTCTAGACACCTCTTGCTGGAGAACAACTCCTCCTCACGGATCTGGGTGGACTCCTGTTTCCTGAAAACACTGTGCATAACAGAGTACATGTTCGTCATCTCCTCAACCACCAAGGGCTGAGGATAATTTGAATCAGTCACTACTTATTAGAGAAATTAAGACTGTGGACTGTAAGACCCATTGCTACGGGTCTGGGTGTTTCCAAGTGATGGATGTATGCTTTAAGTGGAGGTGTAGATTGGGTGTAGAGGGTAGTGTGTGTAAGATACGATATGGGGTGTACGCTGGTTTATAGGAGGTAATATGTGAGCTATAAGTAGTTGGGTAGGCATGCTCGTGTTTGCGTATATCCACAATCATGCTACAGTATGTAGGTAACGGTTTTAGATGGGGTTTAGCAGGTGAGGTATTGGTAGGTTCTGCGCCGCGGCTCCTACCTGTCCTGTCGACTCTTCTTAGCAGACATGTCCTCACCAGAAGATGGTCTTCTTTTCTTCCTGGGAGGCATGGCGCGGGGACAACACACTAGGGGAAGAGGGTCGTAGGGTAGAGCATGTTCAGTTAACCATATGTGTAGCATGCTCAGCTAGCCATTTCATGGAAACGGTAAAGACATGTAACATGGGCAGCTTACTATAGTACATGCCATGGAAAAGGTAGAGCCATGTAGCATGTTCAGATAACCATGATACATGTAATAGAAGAGTAATGGCATGGGGGTATGCGCACAATGATAAGCTTATTACCTGATTTGTGGCTTTCCTGTCCAATGTCCTCAGTCAGGTTCTAAAGAAAGTGTTGTATACAAATATTTATCCTATATTATGCATGCATGGCCACACACACACACACACACACACACACACACACACACACACACACACACACACACACACACACACACACACACACACACACACAAAGCAATGTTTACCAGCTTGTGTAGGGTGTGGTAGATCTTATGGATGCTGGCCAGTGTAGACAAATGGGTGTTCAGCTGAAAATCTAAAAGGAAACAAAACAAAATCAACAACGCCGTCGCAAGTCCATGACATCCATTGGTATTTGGCAAATTCAGCTACAGGGAAGCTATACAGCTATACATACGTCTATCTCTAGTTAGAGCTATCTAACCCGATGTATCAAGAAGGACAGACCTTCCCGTCAACCACCACAATGTACAACAGGTACATTGTGTTAAATGTGCATACAAAAAGTGTGTATATTAATATACCAGTCACATTTTGAGAAGATATGTCCGCTCTCTTCGCAATATACGCCAAGCCATTTTTTTGCTCAGACAAGCTACCTAATAGCCTTATATTATTGTGGCATCTAATCATATGTGATCAAACATCGGCAAACCATAATAGCAGCGTTGATTCTTACGGCTCAACAGAAGACAAAAAAAGACATCGCTGACTTCATAGCGCTAGCTGCACACCTAAAATAGCAGTGCGGACGCTCAACTTGCAAAGAGTTTACAAAGTATCTGGAGAGTTGGGGCTATGGGCGTTGTAGTTCATTTCCTTTAAAAGAGGCCGTAAAAAAGAAGCGACGGCTGAAGAATAAAAACTACAAGCCCCAAGTCGGACAAAAATAATTATTTCATTCACAACCCCGCTCCCCACTAACGCTCACCTTTACTGCTTGAATGCATTGTGCAGTGTTTCAGAAAAATGCAACATTGTGCACTGCTTAACATGTATGTTTTGCAACTACCTTTGGTGGCAAGTGATGCAAAGTGGCGTGGAAAGAAGCACTAATGCTGCAGCAGACATTTAAAGATGTTATACAAAACTGCGTCACAATTTTCATTATCGCCTATTTTCCGCAGCTTGCTGGGGAATCGACTGATATCCAATGGCATTAGGTAGTTAATAAGTTTCCTCTGACGCATACAGTATCAATTAATCAAACGACTGCATCGATCATGGCCGCAGATATTGACAAATTTAACGCAAGCTATGTTCAACTGAACATTGCAAATGCTACATGAAACATGCACTTCGGAATGACAAACTATCCCCTTGCACGATGAAGCAACCTCAAATCACACTATTCTTCTTTGTTGTCGGCCCCAGAATAACACTGAAAATATCAAGAGGACAGCACAGAATCCGTCCGTTATCCGCTTGCACAGAAACACAAAATACATGGGAACGCAAAACAGCTGGCAAGCTGTCTGGGATAAACGCTGTAGCCCCACTGCGTGCAAAAATATAGCCATCAAAAGACGCTGTAACGTTACTACTTACTTGCCGCATCAGAGTGCATTTTTATAAAACATACAACTGTCTGTGGGAAGTCCGCAGACCGGCCACTGGGCGGGACAAATCAGTCTTAACCACGCCCCTCGTTGATTTAGAATGGAAAAACAGTCTTCTGGATCCTCCCTTGCTGTTCTCTGATTGGCTGGCAGACGTGTCCTTTAAATAGGTGGTAGACAAAGAAAAGCAGCCCTCCCATGAAGTAATCTGACAGGTCGGCATACCCAAACAGGCTGTCCCACTGCAACCATTCATTGGTGAGTGAACTTGTATGGATCCGTCAGAAAGCAGCGTTTCCTCGTGTAAGCAGAAACACCAGCCCACGACACAATGTCATTGGCCAACTTAGTCACAATGACCTTACCGTTTGAAGCCACTGTTTGGGTTGATTGGTAATGTCAGCCAGGAGGCAAGTGGGGGTGTTTGACCCCCATGGTTTGGCCAGGACTTCTTCACAATCTGGCCTCTACATTCATCCAGCCAACAAGCAAAACCGAAGACCCTCTACCTCAGTTGCTTTAGAGTTTTGTTTTTTGTAGGGTCTCAGTAGCCAGTGAGTAATACCTTTTAAAGCCATCTACAGCCTTCTTAGTTGTTGTCCACATAGATTGTCGTCCACTTTATATTCCAGAATACTTAGAATAGATAGGAATTTCAAAATAATAGAGGAGATTATTGGAAAGGAACTTGTAATAACACCCAATATAGACCAGCTATAACAGCTCTTGACCAATGTGGTCAAGAGCAAGAGAGCGTCCTATAATATCCTATCTAGCTTGGGCATAATAGTTTAGAAACAATGTGTCTATTACATGAACTTTCCTTTCCTTCTCATATCATAGGCTACCTTCCTTCTCTGTTTTATTTACTATACCTAAAAGTGAATCAGTGCGCTCGTCCACTTAATGACACCTATTGGTTAGAATATGTAACAGCAGGGATTGTTTTGCTTGAAGACATTTAGTTGCAATCATAACCTCCCTATAATTGTATCATGACGTGATGTGTTTGTCCACAGACTTTTATGTTCTCATAAGGAACAGCGGGAAAGCAGGAATTTTGGATTGATCTTGTCTATACAAATATCTTCTACAAGATATAGAATTGTATACGCAATATGTAGCTATTTATAAAAGACAATTTGTCTTAATTTAACCTAATGACTGCTTCATCTTAATCAACACGTTTGGAGAGATGTGCCCTGTCCATGTATTTCTTCATGCATCTTGAAACAACACAGTGGGAAAACAAAACCTTCATATGAGAGAGATTAGGCCTATCATATCTTCTTTGCAATGGCGCAAATAACATTCATTTCCACAGTAAGGTTATAGTTAATTGCAAAAATCCTACTTTGTATCATAAACCCTTGTCCAGATATTACTAATTGAATGTCAAGGTTACTTAATGTTTTTAAATAGTTTGAATGCAAGGAAGTAATCAAATGTTGAGCGATGACTCCAAACCCTTTATTATCGTCTGTGGCTGGAAACCATAGGCTTCGCCAAGGGAAGGCATCCTACATAGACCCCTGCTGGGTCAGGTCCCAACAGTAAAGTCCAAGTCCTTCATTAGTATTATAACCATTGTAACACTTAATCAAATAATTTTGTATTGAAAAGCAAGGTTCCCCTATTAGAAACAAAACAGAAGTGATAATTATTCCAAAAAGGTAACATAGGTATGGTAAAATATAGGTGTTATTTATCTTATTATCTTACCTCTTGGTGCTTTTTCCCACTTATGCATTGCAGCTGAATTGGTTGAGTACACACCTCCAGGGTTTGGGGTTTGATTCCTGCTGTGGCCATTCCTGCACTCACTGTATTGGCGTCCACTACATGGCACTTAGGGTTAGGGTTTGGGTTGTCAAGGTGGCAGAAGTATTGTGTAGTTCATAAGAAAAATAAATAAATTAGAGTAGAAACGCCCCATATTTACTGACATGTATGCCATAGTTGATGCTTTATAGAAAGTGTCTAACAACTGCAAGAATTGATAGGATAGATGGCCCCAATGTCTATGCCATGCTCTACCAATCGAGCAATAAAGCAACACTAGTCCTGAGTGAGCTTTGAGGAGAGCAGGTATTGAGCCTATTACACGAGTGCTTGAGGATCACATTGATGTTCGGAACTGTGGTTGTAATTCCATCTCACTCAGAGACAATGCCACCGTGTGTGTGAGGAATGCAAAAAACAAGCTCCAGTTACCGTTACAGACAAAAAACAGCCAAGACTGGATGTAAAATACACATGACACACTGACATAATCGGCACATACACACACACACACACACACACACACACACACACACACACACACACACACACACACACACACACACACACACACACACACACACACACACACACACACACACACACACACACACAACCCAAGCATTTTATTACCATTAATGACGTGCTGATCATTGTTCTAAAGATGCACATGACTTAGAAAAAACTTGAACGCACACACACACACACACACACACACACACACACACACACACACACACACACACACACACACACACACACACACACACACACACACACACACACACACACACACACACACACACACACACACACAAACACACAGGCTTCTATAGTGTTTGGGGGGTTAATATTTTCAAATTTGATTTACAGCCATGAAGAAGGAAGAAGACAGATGTATCCAGAGTCATAAATCATTATGTATCATGTTTAACATTGTCATTGTATATGCAATAAATATAATTATTTTAAATATCTTTTTATTGATATTTGACACAAGAGAGGGCCATTGTCTATTAAGTTATGGCTCATTGATAAGATGCCCGAGTATTGATGGTATAGTGTTCTGAAAGTAGAAGTTATCACCATATGTGTTCAAGGAATATAACATCATAATTAAAAAGGAATTAGGGAAAGATAAAGGACAATGTACCCTACATAGAGTACAACTACGCCCAGTTGTAAATGGTTATTATTCTTTCTTGTAAATACACTTTTTTTTCTCCTTTCAATGGGAATATAGCTCACCAAAAGATGTTAACAACAGTGGCGTTATATACATATATTGGCATAACATGAGTATGTTTAACGCAAGCACAGTTAACAACATCAAAATACATTGCAATGAACTTTCAACGATGGGTACATTGTCCTGTGTTGGATTATTGGACTGTTTGAACTGATTTAAATAGAGAATAATTATCTGTTCGGGCCATGGACAAAACCAAGTCCCAAAATGTCACCCAATCAACGAGCATCATTCCGAAGAGTTATTTGAGTGTCACGCGTTTTGTTAAACAGAACATCCCATCGCACGTATTCGCAGAAGAGTACAGCCAATTGTATGAAAGGAGGCGGGGTCCTAGCGTTCCGTGGTTTGACAGCGGCGCTCTCCAACCACAAACCCCGGGCGGAGGAAAGAAATCACACCTCCCCATCGCCAACCCTTCCCTGGAGGAGGGCCAGAACATCGACGCTTGTTTGGTCAAAATGAAAATAACCGTTTCGCTGTGCCCTAGTCCCGCTATCCAGCTTGAGTGAAAAAGAAAAAGAAGAACAAGAAGAGGAGACGAAAAGTTGTGAGTAACATTGTTCACTTAATAAAATAAAGGGCAATGTATAACCGAGTGCAGCATCAACTCCTGTCAAACCCGGTTAACGATGGCACACCTGAAGTGTCTTGGTGAAGTGTAGTAGTACCGTTAGCACTCTAAACTGGATAGCGTAGTTTAGCATGCTAAATGGAAGGGGGTGGGGGGGCAGAGGGGAGTGTGGATCCCCCAGCCTGTTAGCTTCGGCTAACTGCCGAGCTATCCTGCAAGCTAACGTTGTAAGAACTGTGATTTATACTTATCAATCGATGTCCTTACTTCACCAAAGGCACCAAACCCACTGTGGACCGATGTACCGGGGTTTCGACGTCGGTTTCCCAAGTGACAACCAGTACAAATCCAGTGTGTGTTTTCACCAGCTAGCGACGTACTAAGCAGCACAGTATCAACACCAGGCTAGCGGCTAACCTAACTTAATGCTAGCGTAGGTTAGCGTTCAGCTTGCAACTGCACTCAAGCGAGTCCCATGGCTGTCCATACTTTCCTTGCGTATAATAAGGTTTTAACAATCCTGACCAGACATGTCAAAAGGCTGGCTGTGGACATAAAGGCCAAATATGTGGCTGTTGTAGCCAGCTCCACATAGTTGTCTTATTAAATCAGTTCCAAACGGCAGTGGCATTTGAAGGTAGTAGTCCTTTCAATGCCATTTCAACCCTTTCTAACTACTAAACAATTCACATGTGAATACAGCGTGCACTTGTAAAGGAATAGGCAACTTACTAAGTATATGTATGAAACAACATATTATTGAGCATGGAATATAATATTTTGAGTGTCTAGTGGAGTAATCCATGGTAGGTACTAGCACGTTTTAATTTTCCGATCATCCATAAGGGAACAATACACTTATGTCTACCCTGATGGTTTGAAATGTAACTATGAATGCTTTAACTCCCACATCAAAAACATGCCCAAGCAGGGCAGCTGTTTTGCATGTTGAAATAACAAGAGTTTGAGAGAGAGAGAGCTGTCAGCTCTACACCAGGCCTTCCTCATAACACTAGATTGTTGTGTTTGGAGACACACAATGACACGTTTGTTCTTGCTCTGTTGGATAGAAGCTTGGCCACAGATACTCGGGCCCGTCTGCCGTGAGCTGCTGGATTTGTACAAACCAAGTTTGATATAGCGGCATAGTGACCATGGGGCTGTAGCTTGTTTGTTGTTTTTTCTAAGAAGCTCAAACTAAATAATCAATCGTTCTCATGTTTTTATACAATGGCAGTTTTACCTTCATCCTTGTTTTCTTGATGATGATGATGATGAGCGTGTCATTCGTAGTACCTTACTGCTTTAGCTGTCAAGCTGTTATTATGGGCTAACGCTGATGTGCAGGTGCTAGCGGACTACAATCATACACCCATACTAAGATGAGACAGTTGGAAACAAGATAATGATGACACTTGGTTTCTCTGAACCATCGGTCTCGGGTCAGCACTGCCTCCACGCCGGTTCTGCTCCCAGCAGAGATAAGCTCCTGATGTCAGATATGTCACATGTGGCATGTGTGCCCTGGTAAATACACTACCACATCCACCACACTCGGAGGGGAATCCCTTCTAGATTGCAGATGGCAATCTGAGATTATCCAAGACATAATTCCAGTCACCATGAGTGTGTGTGTGGGGGGTTAATCTGGTAGGACATTAGTGGCATGATGGATGAGTGTGGGGATGAAATGTGTAGGATTAACTGTTAACTCAGCAGTTTGTGGTGTTGGCCCTGAAAACAATTATGTAATTGTGTGAAAGGACGGACCCACAGAATGCTTATTATGTGTCTAAACATTATTATTAATGTTGCATTATTATTAAATGATCATCTTCATGGATCCAAATCCACCTTCAAATAGTGCTGCTCAGTGAGTTATCGATATATTTTAAAACTGTAACGTTGGAAATAGGCACATAGTGTTGCCTTGACCTATGTTATGGAATACTAGTAGTTTGTACTACTAGTGACAGTCTGGCCAATATACCTAGTCTGTTTGACAGGAAATATTTGAAACACATTGACGTACAGTCCTCTGGCCCAGTTCTGTCACCTTCTCTTACCCAGAGGGTGACACCAGGCCCGCCTGGTTCTCTGCACCACCACCTGCTGCCGTGCTCATACACTTTCTTATCTGCACTGCTAACGGGAAATCATTCAGCCTCAACCGTCTTATGGGATATTGCTTTAGAGACGTGATAATTGCTTTCGTTTTCCAGCAAATTATGTCTTATCTAAAGCTAGGGCAAGTGATCGTGTCCAGGTGCATGTCCATCTGTCTGTGTGTCTTTGTTCAAAGCTAAATCATTAACCCCAGTGCTGAGGAGCGAGCACATTTCCTCAATGCTCGGTGCTGTAACCACAGTGACAGTTGGAGAAATTGTGAAAGACAAACTATAAATTCTGAATTTAGTTCCCTTTGCAAAAGCTTAGGGTAATTTGAATGATTCGAGGTTGACGTTGGCAAGCACTCAGATTAAGATTTGTTTCCCATAGCTATGTAATTTTGGGGTACACAGCAAAAGGCAAGGCATATGTAAGTACTATAATTGTGTTGGATGAAGTAAAGATAGTTTAGGGCTGTATTTATATCGCCCCACGATGGATGGTTGTGAAGCATCTGCATTCCGTGGCCTGTAGTAGTGATTTTTACTGGCTTATGTATTACTTTGTGTGTATTACACGCAAACATAGTTCAGGCTTATTTTGTTTTAACCATACGTCAAGTTCTACTCTAAAACACATTGGAGAAACCACTGTTAGAAGATCTGCGTCATAGATTCATATAGGTCAACTCTACATACCATTTTAGCCTGTATTTATGTCCTACTGTGTGGGTAGTGGCTATATTTTATAGCCATATGAGGGTCCAAAGTAAGTTCACCAATCTGATCTCAATCATCTATGCCACATTTTAGCACATGCATGACATCAGAGAGCTGTTGAATACTCATCTCCTTGTGGTAACTGCCGCTGAGCTGGTGTCAGTCTTGCACTGTGTCTATTGCCTTTTTCTAACTGTCTGCCACGGTACTCGAGAACGATGTCCAACTTTGTGTTAAATGGTGCCAGAGCAGAGTCCAGCGCTGGGCGTGGGAACCGCACTGGCACTTCAGTCAGTGTATTTCCCCCTGTGGTAGTGAGTTGTTTTTTTTGTCGAACTGTGTAATATGTCTGTTCTAATGATGACATAGGTCTACAATGTCCAATATCTCTTTGCCAGAGTTGTTGTAGATTGGATTTGATTGAGGTAAGGGTTTGTATGCACAAACACAAATGTAATAGTATGCATTCCTGTTGGAATATCAGTCTCTCAACTTACATATGCAGGCTGCACATGATTCCAGCTTGAACTGGTGCCACACTTAATACTATGTTGATTTATCAATGCCATATTCACACTGATGATACATCTTATATAAGTCTTCGAACAACCAGCCTAATCAGGAAGCAGCCAGGCAAATGGATGTCCTCAAAGGTTAGGACAATGATTTGCATTACTGTGTAATAAGTATCTAGAAGTGCTTTGACTGAATGTTCTAATAGTCAAACTAATGAACTCAGCTTTTGCCTGTAAACGCCTTTCATTAGACACGGCTAACACAGCTTAATAAACTTGCGCTTACTTTACTTTTGTTTGCCTTTTTTTATTTTGGAAGCTGTGTAGTTGAGCAGAGTGACTTTAGCCACAAATAACCCTATAATTGAGGCCTGCTGAGGACGATTATTCTTGGCTTTGGTCGGACTGTACCAGAGAAACCACCCCTTCTTTTCATCAAGCAAATTCTCCTTGAAGCGGTCATTCCTCTCAGCTATCTTTACGTCCACTCTGTGTGTGCAGTTGTTGTGGTAACGGCCTGTAGCTATTGAAACCTGTATGTTAAAAGATGCTAGTTGGAGGTTAGCTGTGGAAGCTAATTTGAACTCCTTTCCTGTCCGTAGTTGGGAGATATTTCCGTTTTCTCTAGAGGTAGTGATTAAATCAGGAGCTAGTCTGTCATTTGGTTCAGCGAGGGAGCCATACGAAGGCCGGTTATCATCCTTTTGTCCTACTTGCTTTATATCACATAGCTTTGTGGTTTGCCATGGATAGGGGCCGGTAAACTTTTAACAGACACCCACATAAGGTTGTTACCCTTTCTACTTGCCCCCTGTCGGTTTTTTTATTTTGTGGTGAAGTGAAACATAATGTGAATCTTTAATCTTGTTCTGGCAGGGTGGAGTGCACAAGCATTATTAGTTTTTCCAGAAACATAGGGTTATATTGAGGAGTGAGTGTCCACTCTATAGCCTGTCTATGCGTGTCAGGGCTGGCTAAGTATTACTAGCTAGGGTACCTCCGTTGCAGTCTGTTGATTGCAGAGACCTGGCTGCCAGGTAATTCTAAGTAAACTCTGGTTAACCATTGATGGGATCAGTACCTCTCTGTAATCCATTAATCATCCTTGTGTTGTTTGCGTGTGTTTGGTCACTGTTAAAACAACTCTCGAAAACAACCACTTGTCCTAGACAGACCACCCAGTATGACTTGCTTTAAGAAATTCAATGAAATTCTTTGGATTTCTTGTAGTATTTCAATTGTGGCTGTATGTTTATGTGTCTATATATAGGGCTGAGGCTTAGTCTGAGTTCTTTCACTACTCCTTCTGCCGCCAGTCTCCTCTGGTCATGCTTTTACTGTGACAGTCGCTGCTCTTGAACAGGAAGTCATCAGTGTGATTCACACGCCATGTCAGTGTGAGAACTCGATGGGTCTACCAGTGTGTCTGAGAAAGTTAATATTGTCTTCCTTCCTTCTTATTTGGAATGGGTGCCGTATGTTACTTCATTTGTTTGTGAGTTTTAGTTTTTTTTTTCCACTCGGTCAACAGTTGAGTGTATGTTATTCTATGTTAGTTTGATAGGCTGTGGTCTCTGACTCACCGCACTGCTCTTCCTCTATCTGTTAGGTTCCACTGAGACAGTAGAGATATATATCCATCCGTGGTGTGATGTTGAACTAACTCTTATTTAGAAGTCCCAAAGAATCAACCATTAGAAATAGTTGTGCCTGTCTTTTTTGGAGGATTGAGCAGGAGAAGACGGGAAGGTTTTGGTAAAGACTGTATGTAAGGGATAATGTATAGTTCGGAGGTTGTTATGGAGAAATAAACCCCGACAGGTTGGATGGAACCCCGACGCGAACTATACATTATCCCGCTTATTACACGGCTTTACGAGTGAAATAAATAATAAACAATAGATAATAACCCACAATGATTCAGCAGCGACAAGGATTCGTCGGTAAAGTAAAGTAAAGTAGCGCGGTAAAGAGCGCTGTCCCTAGCAACGGTCTGTTATACATGACGACGGTCCGTTATACAGAAATAACAGACCGCAGAACGCAGCGCTGGACCAATCAGAGAGCAGCATTCAATAGAGCCGTGTAATAAGGTTTAATAAAGCCCGGGGCTGAAGGGGTTGCTGGTTTGACCCCTCCCCCAAACCCCTTAGACACGGCTTGGGATGTGTAAATTTGTTTCTTTTGTCACCAACCTACTTAAGTGACCAACCTAATTTAGGGGCCACTCACACTAGGGCAGCGGTCCCGTGCCCGAGCTCATTTGCATACTAAAGTCTAGAACGTTTGGCTAGTGTGACCACGCCATCCGTATTCCAGCACGGAACAGCCCCTTGGCCACGGCACACTTGCGCAACGTGAGCTGGATGACGTAGTACTTGCACGAACCATCTTTCTCTATCGGTCCATGCCCTTCTTCCCCACAACAATCATTTTAAACAATGCCGGCAAGCGGTTCACGAGTGGGTTTACGTTGGTGCGATAGTGAAGTCGAGTGTTTACTCGAAATTTGGGCCGAGGACAGCATTCAGTCGCAGCTGGACACCACGCTTGGTGATGACGTGTTTATCGTATTACGACGTGATGACGTATGTATGAAGGAGCAATTGCCCAGGCCACGGCCTTTGGGAGCAGTGTGACCACGGGCCAGCGGGGGGAGTGGGGGTGGGGGAGGTAATCGTGCTGCACGGAACAGGCAAACTTGCTCAGTGTGAGTGCGCCTAAATGTCTGTTTCTGATCATTATTGCAATAGTCAAATCATTTATGATATGTCTATGACATTCTCAGGGATGGCAATATGGGCAACGGATGGGCATGATGTTGTGGTTTTGTATGTTGTGGTTAATCTTGAGATTAGTCCTTTGATCAGAAGGCGTTTCTAATCTCATGCTCCTGGCCCAGTCCAGAGCACACCAAGCATGAGCTGGCTGGCCCAAGCTTGTGCTAGCATTGCTGTGGTGAATTCAGTGGTACTGGTACCGTTCCGAAGCTAGCAGGGTTCCGTTAAGAGCTAGCGGCTCCAGGCCATTTAGACTCGTGCAGCATCATGCTGGAGCTCAAGCCAGCAGCTTCATGTCAGTTCTGCTGTGCTATATCAATTATAGGAACCAGCGCGGCACTGCTTTACAAGTAGAGGCACCAATGTGTCTAGTTTCCTAGGTGATGGATCATTTTTCTACGTCAGAGGTATAATTGTATACCTAATGTCATGGCTTGGATGACTTGTGTTCTGCCTTCTTGAATGCTGCTTTACTACAAGGCCAAATTCCCTTGTCATTTATTTTAGCTGGCAAATTCAGCCTGATTGCATCATGATGGTATTCTTTTTACTTTCCCATTATATTGCTTACAAGTCTTATGGCCAGTCCAGCATTTCATTGCTTTTGTCAACAAGGAGAGGTACCTCTTCTCTATTGGTCTACTGTCAGATATCAGATTCTTATCTAATGTTGTGGTTATGCAGGAGAGCTTCAAAAGAAAGTTTCATACGGTATCAGCTTTATGACTCACTCTATAATTGTATAACTGATGACCAAAGATGTGTGTGTGAGCTTTATTGTTTTAATCAATTTTCTGTGTAAATGCTCATAAGCAGGGATCTGTGTGTTTCTGTCTGTTTCAGGAAGTTGTGCAGTGTGACTGAAGACACCACTTCCTGCCTGTTCCAGCCACTCCTCTATGGCCTCAAGGTACGCCGCATAACTTTAGACGACTGCCGCTTTTATGCTTCTCTGTGGTCGGGCTCGTCTGGAGCCCAGCGCTAGAGCTGTAGGAACCATCTCACTGGTGAATGCTGTCGTCGTTGTTGCCCTGCTGCATTCTGAACCAATATGTACCAAGAAGTTGAACACCTCTTTTGTGGTAGGCATTGTGAAATGCTCAACTGCTATTCCATGGTCGGCTTTAACTTGTTGTACGAGTATAGATGGACTATAATAGGGGGGGGGGGGGGGGGGGGCGTTTTTCTTCCAGACTTGGATAGAGTTAGCGAAGGGCCACACATTAAACATGGGTTGGAGGGTCAGGTATTGAAAGTTATTTGTTTTTTTAAGTTGGAAAGATATAGGACTTTTAACAGATATATATATATATATATATATCTCTATCTATCCGAATTACAGCGATTTGAAGCTGGATCAGGAACTGAAGACCTGATCACCGGTATCCTCCTGTATATCTCTACAAAATAGATGAAGTACCTGCCATTAGAAAAAAATTAAATAATAATAATAATAATCCAAAGGAAAAAAAAGTTCTATTACATCGCAATGTCAGTTTGAATTTCATTATTCGTTCAGCCCTACTGACCATAAACAAAACTAAGAAGGGATTGTACCAGAACTCTCTCACCTTTCAAAATGATCCAATGGATAAAAATGCTTGGTAGAAGTATATCCCTCTAGCTCTGTAACAGTAAAAAGCATGTAACACACATACACTATATATAATGCAGGTATTAAACTGGCTATACTGGACTGGCAATATTTGTAAATTTATGGAAACTTTCGCAGACTTTTTTCACACAAAATAATGCCCAAAAAACGAGCACATGTCCAGGCCTTGTTGAGATTTAGACTGTTTATTTGTTGTTTCGGTATTCCTGTCAACCCTAATACTGATGCGTAGACCCGGACTGATTCTATTCTGGAATTTGGCTAGCAGTCTTCTCTGCGGGGAAAGGAACATGAATCCTTTCTCCCGTGCATGAACGTGTTTTGGTTCAGAGTTTTCTTTGAGAGGAGGGGCTATTCACAGACGGTCTGTTGTTGTCTCTCTCATGTTGGTGAGAGAGACAACAAATCAGTGTGCGGAACTCCAGAGGGAATTACGATTCTACCCGTAAAAATAATACTCAATGTATAGGAAACGCTAGCGATGGCAAAAGGTGTCGTTCCCTCGGATGGATACAAAAGGGCCATTATAGAATGCTAACATGGGCCATTAATATACCTTGGCGGCCCACCCAGGTATAGTCTATGTGTTCGAAACACTGTGTTGCAGGCCAGATTGAGATGGTCCGCTGACCACTTCCGGTCCTGGGGTCGGATATGGTGCCAATGTCTAGGCTAAAAGGGATTTTTTTTCAGGATGAGGTTAAACAAAACTTCTGCATACGTTTTGAGCTGAGAACCAATTTGTCTTATGTGTAGATGGCAGTGCTTTTGACCTGTGGTTTTTTTTCTCTCTTCCTTTTACTGCTGTTCTTTGCTCTAAATTAGATTGTGGTTGCACTAGGGCTTGGGTTAATTTGGGGTTGTGAGACAAGTTATTGCTTTGTTTGGGTTCAAACAAAGCCACTGGGAAAATTTCAAAGCTATAAAGGCACTGCAATCTTCCTAGGAATCCAGGTTAGTAAGGAGGGGGCATTGAGGGGGGCGGCCACAGTCAGAATGTTAATTGGCCAGCCAGGAACCGAGTGTGACTATGATTGGCCCGCCTGGAACCAAGTCAAACTCTTATTGGTCAGACGGGAACTGAGCCTACCAGTTATTGGCTTGCAAGGACCAGTGTAGCTCAGATTGGCCAGTCTGGAACAGAGTGTGAATATGATTGGGCAGGCAAGAACAGAGGCTGATTGTGATTGGAGTGATGAACAGAGCCTGGCTGACCCAGAGCTGATCAGGTCACATTCCTCTGCAGTGACAGCCTCTCTCCATGTGGGTGAGCTCACTGCTGTCACTCAGACAGGCGCAGACAACATCAGCTCTTTGTGGCAATTACTCCATTTTCTTACTGTTGTTTCTCTGTTGTTACCCTTTTTTACACAATGTATTAACAAAGTATTTAACAAGATAAATAAACAGATGGATGATGCTAAACAAACTGCGAAATGAGTCATTACATGGTGGTTACACAAGGGAAGAGGTGGAAGAGTTATATGTTATGATTCACTTGTCCTCAGTCAGGAAGGTGATCTATTATCTATAATGCAGTAAACATTAACATAAGACATGGAGTTTGATGTACTGTCTCATTATGTAGTATTTCATATTCTCTATAATGCAGTACTGAGTGTCCACCATTGGAGGGCGTAGGAGTATTGTTCAGCAATCCCCCGAGCTCAGCTCTTTGAGGCTTGTGTTGACGACCTGTGGGGAACCATGCCTCAACCACAGCTCATGAATCACTCTCTAGTAGCGTAAAGCTAGCACTGGGGAGCCAGCGCTGTACTCCTCTGAACTCCGCCCACTTATCCTGTTTTCTCATGGCTGACTGTAAGAACCAGGCCGGGGCAGCCGGGGGGAACATTGTTCCTCCAGCTTCCTCTTCCACATTCCTGGACTGATTGGATCAGGGCCCCCAGTGCCGGGGCATTGTTCTAGCCCGTCGGCACCGGGCGCCCGGGCCCAGCTGCTCCCTCCACTGGCCCATTGTGCTGCGTAGGCCTGCCGATGACAATCTCTCTCTCCCCCCCCCCCAGTGCCCCAGGCGGCCCGCTACCACCCATCCCCTCCATCCCTCCAGCCTCACTATCTCCTTGGGTGACTCTTAGTTAAACCTACCACGTCAATAATACCCCCCTGATGCCCCGGCAGTCCGGTTGGACATGATGGGTTCATGGGACGGGTTCATGTACTACAGCATGTTGGGGCTTCAGAAAAAGTATGTTGTGCTGTTGACAGCCAAGGCCTAGTGGGTAGTGGTCGACCGATATATCGGCCGGCTGATATAATCGACCGATATTTGCGTTTTTTACGTGTATCAGCATTTATCGGTATCGGACGATTTTTTTTCCGGCGTCGGCCGATTTGTTTTTTTAAAATATTTTTCGCCATGATTTACAGACAGTTCAATAAATGTTCATTTTTTTTTAAATTGAGACATTGTAACATTTGTTATCATCATTGTGTCATTTTTATGATGTAAACTGAGGGAGGCTTAGCCTGGAAATCCAGACCCACATCTAGGAAGCTGTAGGGTCTGGCAACGAGTAATGAAAATGGCCCAACTCGAGGGGCGGCACCAAGCATGCATTTGAAAATATCAGAAGAATGCAAGGGGTGACGTATCCAGACCAGTGGAGCTAACCAATTGATAAGACTCTTGCCGTATCCGGTCGGTAAAACGGCAACGCTTTTGGCCCGCCTAAATTGATACATCGATGTGATTGATTAATGTTCTGGGCCAGGGGAGGCCCAGAATATACACATGTATATTGCTCGTTCCCAGAGTGACTCGCTTAGCAAATTCAAACTGTGCTCTCACGAGAACTCAGATTTGTAGGGTAGCATCGGCTCCAAATATTGGCTCAAGAAAATCTGTATCGCCGTATCGGGTATCGGCCCCGATAGATCCCTACTAGTGGGTTAATTTAGCACTTTCACTTCTTGACGTTGACCCACGCTCCGCTGGGGGTTTTAAGATGGCGTGAGGCAGTAGAGGGGGAGCAGTGGACACACACAGCTTGTTAACAAAGGTAATCCCTATCTGCCCTCTGACACAGAACAGTCGCCTTAAGTCTTCTGGAGTCGTTTGTGGTTTTTGATTTTGCCAGAATAAGGTAAAGGAAATGGACTCATCCAAACCTGTAGTTGCTATTTTTAATCTAGAAATGGATTCTTGAATGAGATTAAAAAAATATGAAGCTTGTTTTGTAGGAATAACACTGGCCAGTAGAGGGCAGCCCTGTTGCAGAGCTTTTATGGTGATGTCCTGCTTCCAAATGCCAAATCGTCCTATTTTTGACTGACTCCTTTCTTGCCGGTCTGCCACATCGCCCCTTTTGGTGTACGTTGTAGACTGCCTTCTGGTCTGGCTGGGAGGTTTGAGTGTCTACGGGCTCTAAGACAATGGGGACCTTGCAGCTGCTTCAAAGGGATTGTATATCGACTGTTACATAATTTTCACAGATATTTCACATACCAAAACAGTGGGTGGGAGCACTTCCTGTGTGTGTGTGTGTGTGTGTTGTTTGAGGCATGTGTGTTTGAGTTGGAGGGGCTTGTTAAGAGTCCATGATAATCCAACACCATCCTTACTCTCATAGAGAGGCTTCTCCTGAAGTCCTAATAGTTCATTTCCATATTGCACATTTTTGAGAAATATACTCTGTTAAACCAACAACCCTGTAATGTGTGCTGTTGGATGTTAAACCTTGTGACGCAGAGCTGATGAAATAGGTCAACTTCAGGAGCAATATAGGCTTTTAAATGACTATGGACACATGAGCCAACCTTGACGCCTTAGGTCTCTCTCTTGGGTCACCTTTGTACTAATTAAATATGACCTCACTTCTTCTAAAGGAGTATGTGACCCCTTTTGCTCCAGAAGTGGTCATTGCCAGCCGTGTTGAGTGGAATTTTTGTATCTTCGTTGCGGCATCGGCAGTTGGTACAGGTGTTACATACCTCCTACCTCCTGTCGAGGTGAGTGGCGTTGTACTCCTACATAGATATTCAAAATATGAATCCTGGCATGGTTTGTAAAGCATAATTACAGCTCAAGTTGAAGTTCAGTTCCATTGCTTTCATCCGTTTAACCCGACGACTGTCAACACCACCCATAATGAGGAAAATATAAGCGAGCAAAGTATGTTTTAACATTTTACAGGGGTTATTTGATTCCACTGTGGAACGTTGTCATAACCTAGTTTTGTGAAGATAAATATGTGCTTGGTTGGTCAATTAATGATTGCATATTCTTTCAGCAGATACTGGACTAATTATTTATTCAGGCAGTTAAGCTTGTTTGGAGTCACATTCTGTACCACCTATCCCAAGAAGTTTAGTTTGACCATGGAGCTCCCACCTGCAGCACCCAAGTCATAGCAGTCTATCGCTGGCCTGCTCAATAGAGCCCCTCTCTGAAGAATATTCCAGCACATGCCAGCAGGGGGGTGTGTGTGTGTGTGTGTGTGTGTGTGTGTGTGTGTGTGTGTGTGTGTGTGTGTGTGTGTGTGTGTGTGTGTGTGTGTGTGTGTGTGTGTGTGTGTGTGTGTGTGTGTGTGTGTGGTGGCCCTGTGCTGATACCTCGTTAGCCTGCTAGCTCGCCACTGTAACTCCTTAACCTAAACCACAGAGAGTTGCTCTTCCTCCAGCTGGGTGTGGCCGCTGGCGTCCCTGTTGTGATTGGCCCGCTGCCCAGGCGTGTGTTATCTCCTGTAAAACATGTTCTTGTCTCCGCCCTGATAGTGCCTGGCATACAGGGCTGGCCCCGCCCACAAAACGAGAGAGAAGAGAAGTGTTCTGGTGAATCGTCAGGTACTTTCTGTTTGACTTGGAATAATACCGCAGCCCCACAGCGTCTGTAAGCTGAGGAGCTGTAGCCTGCCTAGCGAGGAGGGGTCTCTAGCGGATACTGAGGCGTAAACTGAAGGACCTATAGTCCCAGGCCCAGGAGGTTAGTGTGAAGCGGGGCTCTGTGAAGCTTGAGATGGGGCAGCCGGACGGACTCAGAGGGGACGCTACAGGGTGACGGTCCGCAGAGCATCCTGACACATGGATTTCTTGAAGAGCCTGGTTCCGGCCTCCATGTCCGGGGAGGGGGCCCTGGATCACGGGGGAGGGTTGCCGTGGGAGACAGGCCCACGGCTACTGCGAATGAAGCGCTTGGGCCTGCTGGCCATGGGGCACACTATAGAGGAAGACCAGGTCCGCAGCGAGCCTGGTGGCAGCAGGCCACCTCGTACCAGTCGGAGCCTGCTCAAAGGTACCCTTGACCCTGCGGTGACCCTGCGACGTTGACGCTGGGTCTTTGACCCTGGATCCTGCTTGTTGTGCTCTGTGTTGTGTGTGCTGGCGTGCACCCCGTGGCTTTTGTGTTGTTTTTTTCCCGTCGTGTGTCTTTGACAATGCGCTCTGCAAGATGTGCGTGCGTGTGTTCACACATGATTTAAGTGTGAATGCATGGTCAGCTCTCAAGGTCATCATCGTATGTATGAAATATTGCAATGCAATGCAAACGCTAACTGTTATTCTCAATACCTCTGATGTGTGATGAGAGTCAGCTGCAGTGGGTTTGGTATAAAGCAGCTATTTGTACACAGCTGAGCTATTTACTGTAAGCTGCCACAACACAAAAACAAACTTGCGTATTGTGGTATGTTGAATTCAGAGGACTTTTTGACAAGGCTGAGGTTGCACCAGGTACTGAACTTCACAGCATAGTTTCCAGAAAGTATGGTCCAAAATAAGAACATAATAGTTCATTATGTTCTTATTTTGGACCATACGGCCTGCTGTTGAATTAACTACCCAGTTACACTCCTGTCACGACCGCGTGTGGCGATGAATATTGATCGTGATGCCCTCACCCAAATGGACCGATGAAGAGTGGTGATGTTCATCACATCAACAAAAAGTGCTGCTAGGATTGGTCAGGATCTTGCAGCCGGTGGAAAGTACATTGAGATTTCCTCTAAGAGATAGTCTTCCCTGCCTTGGAAAATTACAATACAGAGTTTTTATGTTCATGTATGTCCCTTGTCATACAAAATACAACACAACTGGTCAAGCAACTTATTTCACCGACTGATGAGCTGATACACTAGTACAGTGTCTAAGGATTCAGCCATTCTTTCAAAAGCCATAATCACTGCCACCAAAAGACAGCCTTTCGGTAGGCTAGAAGCCATACTGTGTGTGTGTGTGTGTGTGTGTGTGTGTGTGTGTGTGTGTGTGTGTGTGTGTGTGTGTGTGTGTGTGTGTGTGTGTGTGTGTGTGTGTGTGTGTGTGTGTGTGTGTGTGTGTGTGTGTGTGTGTGTGTGTGTGTGTGTGTGTGTGTGTCTCACCAGGGTGATGCCTACCTATTTAATCTTATTGTGGCTTTGTGTGCATTGCTACCTGTTAGAACATGCTTGGTTAAAACATGGCTGCCTGTTCCACTCACACACCCAGAGCTATGCTACATTTGCAGACTGCTGTTGCACTAACTACGCTAGCCAACACCCCACTAGACCGGTTCACCACCAGGGATAGGTCGGCGATGCTTACCGCAGCAGCATTCTGATGTTTATACTGTAACTTTCTATCTTGACAATAAGGAAGCAGTTGGGGCCCATAATGTGTCCAATGTGATCTCATGCTTGGCCTTTGCAGATAATGTCGTTTTGGGGGGGTACAATTTTAATCCGGAATAACATAAATATTTGAAACATTTATTTGTTCTCCTTCCTCTTTCAACTAGGACACAGACGTCTTTTTAGAAAAGTCTCCTTTGCAGAACTTCCTGGAGGTAAAAGCGTTCCTGATGGTGAGTTCTGTCTTCTGAAGAGTTAGGGTTGGAAGCATCCAATAGGAGAGAGTCAGTTACTCTTCCTCCTTGGTTATGTCCAATAGTGGAGTCAGTTACTCTTGGTATTTGGAACATCCAATAGGAGAGAGTCACATACTCTTGGGGTTTGTTTCGTCCAATGGGAGTAGGAGTCAGTGACTCTTAGGTTGGGGTTTCATCCTATAGCAGATTCATTATTTTATGGTTTGTTTAGTCCAATTGGATATGTTGTCAGTGACTGGGGTCGGGTCCGCACAATGGGAGATGCTGTCAGGGACTCTTGGGGTTAGTTTCGTCCAATAGGAGAGAGTGTCAGTTACTCTTGTGATTGGAATCCTCCAATGATAGACAAGAGGTTGGAGGTATAGAGAGAGGTTAGCTAATGGGAGAGAGCCAGTTACTCTTGGAGTTGGTTTCATCGAATGGGAGTTAGTTTGGCTTCCATTTTGTTGGGAGGAGGAAGGTGCGGTACCCACTCCTCTCTCCTCCGAATGCGGCCTGAGCACCACCAATGCCACACCAAAGTGTTCCTTCTAGGTGGTGCTGGCGTTTGTCACGGCAGTGACATCACCTGACTTCAGGAGGGCCATCAGGGTAATGTGTTTGTGTAAAGGGCGCCGCTTTTCTGGTGGTGCTTTGTCATCAGGGTGTGTGTGTGGTGCGCGTGACGGGCACTTGGTTTGGGCCAGCGCGTCGCAAGGCATGTAATGGTACAACGAGGTGATGTGTTTGTCCCCGTGGCGACAGGAGACTTCATAGGGCGTGGAACCACAGTGCCTGGATTCTAATGCTTATTAGCACAGCCCTTGAAAGGGTAGTGAAAGAAGCTTGGTAATGGAGAAGCTTTGGGTCAGACCCTGCTCTTAATGGGGGAGGTATGTCATGGCAGACAGGGAAGAGAGGCATGAATCATCCCTACATTTCTTCTCGTATAGGGAAAATGCGTACACGCACACCCATACATATTTAAATACACCCATACAAACAAACTAACAACGCATATGCACAAATATGCAGTGTTCCAATGCAGGCTTTGGTCTGGTTCTGAGAAGGTTTTAGAGAGGATGAGGGCTGACTGCGTCCTCTGTGGCCCAGGCTGCACCAGGGAGGTCAGGGATAGAATTACAGCTCTTATCGATTTTGTTTCCCCCCCGCCCCCCACCCCCAGTTTCAGAAAGGCTGGTGCAGGAAACGCTTGGTCCACTCTCTAGACTCCAGGGAGATATTCCATGTAATATCTGCAGCCGTCGCCCATTGCTGCCTCTCTTTGTGAATGGAGCGAGGTGGATCGATCTTGTGCCGGTACGAAGGAAGAGAAGAGAAAAGATTAGGAATTAAGAAGATGACCTAAACTGTCAAGTTGGCATCACAACGATCAACTAAAGTCACGTGATGTGGTGTGTTCTTTCAAGGGGCTGCCCATTCCACACAGTTCTTGAGTGACTCGTGTTTCAATATTCCTCTTATCAAACCAAGAGTCAGACCTAGAAATGTACACATCCTATGTGCTAAAGCAGAATATTGCACCATCGCCTGGTCACTTGTTATTGCAATATTCTGTTTCACCAGAGAGGGTGCAGTTTCATCAGTTGATGTTTTGTGTTTGGTTACTTCTTTTTTTAAAAGATAAGAGCATGAACCCATTGGCAGGGCAGTTAAGCAATATTATAATACTATCGTGTTGAAGGCTAATCCCAGATGAATAAGGGCTGCAGGATAGACGTAACAGTCCTGAAAAATCAGTGTCTGCATGCTAAGCGTTAAAACAAGCTGGTTGAACTCTGCACCTGTGACCTGTCCTAACTTTGGGATGTTGTGGTTTGTCCATTTAAAATATGCATCTTGTATTTAGTTTTTTATTCAAAGGCCAAATGGAAGTTTACATGAGTGCAGGGGGTTGACAATGCTAGCATTTGTTTCATATTTATTTATTTGTAACCAGCACTGGCTGGTTTTGCATAACTCGTATTGTGAAAGATCCTCATGTGACAGAGGGAGAGCGAGCGAGAGAGGATGGGCTAAGCTGGAGGGAAGACAAAAGGCTTTTGTCCCACTTTTATATCATTCTGTTCTTCCGAATATTTTGTTAACAAACTTAATCCTTTGCTTGGCCGCAAAAAAACCTTTTGGTTATCGCGGAAACTGGAATGTTTTCACAACATAATGATTATGTAACAAGTTCTTTAAAAAATGAAGGCTGAATTCCTTTTTAACAGGTGTTTTTCATAGTTTTGTTTACAATGTTAGCACGGCAATATCCCATAAATAAGTATTTGAGGGCTATTATTCTGAGATCAGGATGTTGTTGTTGGGGCGGTATCTTTGAATGGTCACGGTGTCTTGCTTCTCTGCCTTTGGGACTTTATTAGATTCTGTGTTTATTCACTCAACCACATCACCCATGGTAACGGCATGCATCTGGGGATGCCACATGGAAATTTGATATCAAAATCAGGAATACAAACCATGAAACCATATCTTTTTACTTACGGTTACTTACTTCCGGTGTCTGCAACACCGGTAGCTTTGGTGACCAGTCGGTACAGAAAAGGGTTTGTAGGGGTAGCTTTCTTTAACTAATCATACAGGGTTCGATGCCTGGGTAGTGGTAGTAGCGATGGGTCGGTCGTGAACGATTCGTTCACAACGAACGAATCCCGAAGGTGACCGACGAGAACTGATTCCCACGGATTCTTTGTTTTTTTTTAGTTGTTTTTTTTACATAAAACAAAAATATGGTCACGTAGATAAAATCTACAAACAAACAGAGCTCCGTCTCCCCGCCGACTTATATTGATTGAGTCGAAAACGTTCTCAAAGATTCAGCCAATGAGAGTACTACAGCAGGTAGCCATGGCGTTGCCCTGTCACATGGGTAAACGAATGACAAGGCACTGCCACACAAGTTAAATAACGATCGCTGTAGGCTTCAAATGTCATGCAAGGACTTTATACGTTTTTATTTTGTTCTACAACACAATTGCATGCTTTAATAAAGTATTGTTTCACCTACCATGGAAATGGTCGAACTGCGTTATATAGGCCAATGCTACAGAAATTCGCTTTGTTTGTTTTCCTAGTGCACCGTGACTGAGAATTTTCTTTTGTTTGTGTGGCTTGGTGCAGCTGAATTACGGCTGGTGTTTCGACCGCAGTACCCTTATGGTAGGGCAGGCTGTGAAAAAGCCTTAATTGGCGGGTGTACCCAATACTTATAAGCGCGGGTTGGGGGGGGGGGGACACCTGTGAGATTCTCTGTCAAATGACGTAATTAACGAACGAAACAAACAAACGAATCGTGATAGTGAACGGAACTGAAAGAACTGATTCCCGGAAAATAATCGTTTTTCCCATCCCTACTGGATAAGCGTCCTTGAGCAAAATGTCTCACCTCTCCCTACCTGTTGCTCTGCAAGTCACTTAGGATTAAGGGTTTGCTAAATGTTTATATAGTAAAAAAATGTACCCACTGGACAACCACATACATAAAAAGTACATAGAGTAACGTTAAAATCGTCTCATGAGAAGCAATATTTGTATCTCCTTACATTTCACCACAACTCTGAGGGGGAAGAAGGCCAAGAAGGGTTTAAGAGAATAAAGTATGAAAGAGACACACTACTAGGCTTGGCAGTAGTGTTTCAATTGGAATGAGGACATATATTTATATATGAGACCATTGTAACATAGAATTCATGGCCTACTCTAATGTCTTCTACACAACAAACTGCTGCCACGTCTGATTTTTATTTTTACCGGGCTGCTATTGGGACTTGTGAGTGTGTTTTGCAGTTCAATTTCAATTTCATTTGCATGCCGGTGTACCTTCAAGCAATGAAAATTCTGCATAAGAATCCTTGTGCTTAGTAACAATGTATGTCAGTGTCTCTGGGAGGGGAAATGTTATTTGTGGAATGCAGGTTTTAAGGAGGGGTGTAGGGTGTCCGATGCTACAGCCATCTCTTCCTCTCCAACTCTCTATTTATGTCCGGCTGCAAGACTGTGGGTGGGGGGTGTGCATGACGCATCAGTACGGCTAGGGAGCTCGCAGGAAGCGTGTGTCTGGTAGCCGGGCTGAGAGGCAGCGCTGTTGTGACATGCGTTTGCATCGCTGAACCACCGCCAGGCAGCCACTCGCAGCACTTTGATGACATCACCCCTCCCACCGATTGGTTGCACAAATGCTCCCATCTGTCTCACTCTCATTCCATCCCTCCCCCTTCCTCTCTCTCTTTCACTTTCTCCCCCCCCCCTTCCCCTTGTGTTTCTCACACAAAAAGCAGGCATCAGTGAGCAAACAAGCGCGAGTTCGGATAGGGGAGGGGTTTTCCGCCAGCGAATGGGAGCGTGAGGGAGCTTGACAGGGTGAGAGAATAGCTGACAGTGCTAGCAGGCTAGGACTTTCTCTCTCGCACACACACACACTCACACACACACACGCACACACACACACACACACTCACACACTCAACACAGGAAGGGAGAAGAGAGAGAGAGATGGGGAGAGAAAGAGAGGGAGAATTGTTGTGCATTGTTTAGACTTCTTCAGTGTACTGGTCCACTTCTCCTTCTCTCTCCTCTCCTGGAAGACAAAGTTTGCTCCAGCGCTGCGTTGCTCCCCTTCTGCTGGGCTGTGCCTCTGTGCTGCCTTCCTGCCGGGGTTGAAGATGAGGGACTCTGTGGACTGGGAAGTGTAGACGTCGGCCAGGAATACTCCTGTTCTGCTCCCTGGGGGAATAAGAGCCGTGACCGAGACTCTTTCAAGCAGCCCCTCGCCATTGCCCACGGATCCGGCGCTGTCCTTCAGAATGCCGGTCCTAACCTGTGCCAGTGGAGGATAGAAGACCCGTCTGCCTCTTGTTTGGGGAGAGGAACCAGTTAGTGTGTATTCCGGGACAGCGCCAAGCCTTGAGGTGTAAATGAATTGCTGCTTGTCAAGTTAGTGCCTTATATCGTGGTAGTAGTGGTTGTGTAGCGCCGCCATGCTGAGCCTGCAGGACTCGGTCTTCTTTGAGATCAGCATCAAGTCCCTGCTGAAATCCTGGAGCGGAAGCTGTGAGTAGCAAGGCCACACACAAACACACACAAACACATACAAACACACACACACACACACAGTTGACATACCACCCTCTGGCAACAATTCTTATCTTGGCTCACACACACAGTCAACAAAGCCTCCTTCCCCTCTCTCATAGCAGTCGTCAATACGTCCTCCTTTATCTCCTCCAGACACCTTCAGAGTTATTATGGCTTAGGCAGCAGCAGGTGCGTGTTTGGGCTAGGTGTAGCCAAGTTAGCCCCCTTTTGATGTGAATGCAGGTGGTGAGATAGTTATCTCCCCTCTACTGTAATATATGCTGGTAGCGGAGTGGTTGGCTCCGGAATATAATGCATGGAGGGTGATGGGGGGAGAGATTTGCTGCCCTACAGTAATGGTGGAGGTGGCATGACCGTTGGCTTTCTGCACTTCCCTACCGTAATAGTGGAGGTAGCATGATGGTTAGCTTTTTTGCTTGACTACTGTCATGGTAGAGGTAGCATGATGGCTGGCTTGAGTGCTCTACTGTAATGGTGGAGGTAGTGTTATAGTTAGATTTACTGTAATGCTGGTTCATGTTTGTTTCCGAGGGAATGATTTCCGTTAATGAACATCTGAAAAACCACAGAGAGCTTAACGGTGGAGGCAAATAGTTTGAATAGGTGACCTGCTGATGTAGACGAGTCTCTGATACTTTCATTAAGTCACCATAAAGTCAGTAGTTTAATGTTTTAGAATTTCATAATAGAGGTGCTTGGCGAATTCAAGTCTAAACGACCAATAAACTGTATGTGTTTCATCATACAATTTAATGTTGTCATGGATAACGTTGTCACGGCAGCAAGGAGAACTGAGTCATCGTCTTCTTTTGGGTGAGACCTTAGTAGAACAGAAACATTCCCTTGTTCTTCTGAAGCCACCAACACGTTCAACCGTTCCCCTGCTGTTACACACTTTTTCCCTTGGTTCTGTTCACGTAATCTCCTCCTCCCATCCCTCCACCTTGCCCTCTCTCTGTCTCTCTATTGCAGTCCGTCTGTCCGTCTGTGTGTCTCTCTACCTCTTTCTTTCTCCCCACCACAGCCCTCTGCAATTCCTCTGGGACGTCCGTAATGCTTTGCCGTTATTGATCAGTCTGCTAGTTGGCTCCAGTTGTTAGACTCTCCTATATGGGCTTTGTCTCCGCAGACATCAGCTACAACAACCCCCCCCCCCCCTTCTCTCACGCCGTTCCGTAAACCTACCTGCATCCTATAGCCGGCTATGGGCTTACTCAAGACTAGCAGAAAACAATGCCTTTTAAAATGAAGCTTAGTGCTTTATGAGCAAGAAACATGTAGACAGTTTTACTGTCTTACTCATGTTGCACATGAACCCTAATATAGCGGGATGCCGTAAAATACACTGATAAGCCCTCCATACCTAACCAGTCTACAGTTATATAGCCTCTTAATTTCATTCTGGAAATGTTTTATTTGCAGTTTAATTTCCCTACCGGCTTTAATAATATGTTTATTAAAATTATCACAATAATGCATTTTATCTTATGATTCATGTGAGCAGCATTTGCTAAAATGATTCATTTGATTGAAGATATTATTTTCCAGACAGTTTAAAGTGCAGCTACTAGCCTGCATTTAGGATAGATATATTCTACAAACACCCAGTCTTTGTTGCATTTAAAGCTCTACAATGCCTTTCAGTGACCTCACTATAGAGAAGCAAAACTTTATAAACAAATCATAGGTTTACAATGCAAATGTATTTGCAATGCAATCCAAAGCAGCAACAGCGAATGAGTCCAACGTCAGATTCACGGTGAAACACACCCCTGTGTACACATCTAGCGTTTGTTAATTTCTTGAAACGTTTGAAATGGCAAAGCCACGTTTTGCATGCCTTGCCCCGGTCTTGTTTTGCATGTGTGAGGTAATAAAGGCAACGAATATTTCGCCATTTTGGCTTAAAATAAGTTAACCTACTTGACGTGCCAACCCCTTTACTCCATTGTTTGTCTATTTCCAAGTTGCCTTATCAGGTATGGCCATATGAGGACAGTCTCCAGGCCTAGGCTAGTGTCAGCCCCAGAATGAGCATGACCAGCTAAACACTTTTCTTTTGGCTCGTCAGTGTTGCAGTCTTCCTGTAACGCTATCTCACCCATTCATGTTTTCTCATTTGAAGAGTTGCAGCTGCTACTTCCTTTTTTTTTATTTTTGTAAACTTGCCCGATTTAGCTTTACAGTTCTTTCTTTTGTGAAAGCTAATGGAAATTTTAGGGTTAGGTTACGAATATTGTGATGTCACGTCTCAATGTCAGGATGTGGCCCTTAAAAGTTAGAGGCTTGCTATTCCTTAAAACATCTAACCACTGAGTAAACACATTTTTTTTGTCCTCCCTTTGCTCCTTTTTCTAATTAATACCCCCCACTTCTCTCCCTCTCTGCCTCCATCCTGAACGGGCTGCCAGCTCGCTGCAGCGGGCCTCTGAAACAAAGAGGCAGTGCCTCGTTTCAACGATTCTGCGTTACCCTGCCAAACAGTCGGTCCACCTTCTCTGTCTCTCTCTCTATCTGTCTGTCTCTCTTTGTTTCTGTCGCCTGTCGGTCTGTCTCTTCATCTCAATCTTTCATTCTTTATCTTGGTCCCTCTAGCTGTGGTGACGCTTTTTCACTTCACACCAACCTGTGCCCTATGTAACCTCTGTGCGCGTGGTGTACAGGACAGCCCTCGTATGAGCTTCCAGAGTTATCCAGCGCTCCAAGCAGTTATTAGATTTAATAACACACTCCTGCAAAGGGGACACAACCCTGTTACGTCCCATAGATCGCCAAATTAGTTTCAACATGAATCTTTCGTCTTCTGTATTTCCCATTGAGGAGTGTGCGTAGTGCAGCCATTAGTCACTTTGAAGGAATAACGTGTTAGGACGAACCACTGTGACTCGCTGCTGTATGCCATGACACCTTGGAGCGAGGAAGAGCATGCCTGTTCCCTTCCCTTGTTGACTAGCAAACTGAACACCCATGCGATATCTCTGCATACCAACACGGTGTGGCGTGTTCTGTGCTCCATTGTTGCTGGTTGGTCACAGAGCCTGCCCTGGGCAAGGCAGCCTTTTTAATGGGAAGATGTTGCAGTCACCCTGGGGTTGTGTAAGCCTGCTAGCAAGCTTGATGACTGCTGCAGCAATGCTGGGGTCTGGCCTATGTCTTACTTAAATTGATACTGGATTTTGAATAGGCTTATAACACAGATGCACCATGGTTTGCAAATCCGCCACGCATATCACATGCTTAATCAAATAAAGCCTGCCGTTGCACATTTGAGGGAGCTATACTGAACTTGTTATGAGTATCATTGCTTTATGCAAGTATCGTGCTGGGATGTGAATGTGCTCTGCTGCGTCAGATGACCTGACACAAGATAAGTGCCTTGGTGCTATGCAGTGGTGTTCTTCTTTTGGAGCTGCTGCTGCTACTTGGTGTGCTAAGAAGACACTGTTTTTAAAGTAGAGCCAGAGTCCGAAGTGTTCTGATCTTCTGCTCAGCCCCCAGTTAGAAACATTCAGATGGATTAATTAACCATTGATAAATCAGTCATATATAGTTGATTAACAATCGCCTCAAACCTCCACCATTTTTCACATCTAAGCTGATGACACCATTTCATTGGAAAGCCAGGTATTACGCTAGGCCTAATTTGTGTGTGTGTGTGTGTGTGTGTGTGTGTGTGTGTGTGTGTGTGTGTGTGTGTGTGTGTGTGTGTGTGTGTGTGTGTGTGTGTGTGTGTGTGTGTGTGTGTGTGTGTGTGTGTGTGTGTGTGTTATTGTAATACCTGGCTTGTAGGAAATCTCCAGTAAATAACACTTCACACACAAATGTTCACGCCAATTCTCTTTCCTTTAGTGCTAGAAGTTGGTTGTGGCATTTGCATAGGGATTTGAATGAAAGGACAGAGAAAAGGATCTCCAGTGAAGGCTTAGAAAGAGTCATTGCAGTTTGCTGGGACTCCATGTCCCTGAAACAATGAGTCTCCTAGACTCACCGCTCTGCAGTGCACACAGAACAGTTTGGGGGTGGGCAGTGGATTGGCATGTCACAAATTACTTCCCAATGAGAGAGAGGTGGAGGGGAGGGAGGGTGATCAGGAGACTTGGCCCGGGAAAAGATGCCTTGCATTTCTTTCCTTAGACTGTTGTAGAGTGGAAAAGTACAAACAGCGTCGGGCTGCTCCTATCTGTGAAACAGTCAACCCTCCAGCTGGCCCAGGGACAGGCAGAGGGAGAGAGGGCCTGAGGGGGAGAGGATGAGAGAGAGAGAGAGAGAGAGAGGAGAGAGAGCTACGTAAGGAGTGACTGACTGAGTGAGTGAGCGAGGGGGGAGAAAGAGTGGCAGAGACTGAGGGGGGGTACAGGCCGGTGATCAGTGATTGGTGGTGGGGAGCTGGCTATGTGACATCATCATCATCAGGGTGTTTGTGGAACTCTGTAAACAAAGAGGATCTGTTTGAAAGCCTCTCTGTGCTACTCGACAGCATTTCCACTACAACACACACCCCTCCCCTGTCTCAAACACAAGCAGATAATACACACACGGTCACATAACACACATTCTTTACTGTGTCACAACACACTGTCGCAACGCACATTTCCACATGGTTACACACAACACATTTTCATATTGCACACTAGCGCACATCAAGGTCCAACACAGAAGTAAGACTGTAAAACTGTGTTTTCTGCTTGTCTATGTATGTTGGACTTTTGGTGACTGTTTGCTGCCTGCTTTAATGTGTCAGGCCCGGCCTGCCTCCCTACCGGTCACTGGGTGTCAACATCTTGACTTCCTGTGAAAAAGTCATCCATTTTCTCCCCATTCCGCCCTCCCTGACTATTGTTTCAGAGTTCTGGAAGGAACACGCTGTGTTTCTCTGGCGACCAGGAAAACAGAACAAAGTTGGACAGGGAGAGAGAAACAGAGAGAGAGAGGGAGAGGGAGTTGGTTACTGGCCAGAGCGCCAGTGACCGCTCTCTCAGCTAGAATGTATTCAGTATACACCACATTAGATCCACTGTGGAGTGTGTGGACAGTGTTGTATCTAGTGTAGACTCTATTGAATTCAGTGTAAACTGTATTTGATCAAGTGTACACTGTATTGAATTCAATGCTGGCCATATTGGATTAATTGAGTGTTGTGCAGTGAGGGGGGCCGGGTGTGTTATTGCTGTTGACTGACTGTGGGTCCCACATGTACAGAGGCAGGGGCTCCCCAGGCACGTTTCCCAGGTGACAACACCGGGAATGTCCCATGGCTTGCCTCGGTAAACACCACAAGGAGCGGCGGGCCTATTTACTGTGCTCCTCTTTTCTGTGCGGGTGTGGGTGTGTGTGTGTGGGTGTGGGTTTGTTTGTACAGCACTTTGCAAGTTTTCTCCAAAGTGTCTCTACAATGGGCCTGTTTGGCATATTTCATTGCTGTCCATCCCAGGCCGCAGGCTTGGTTCTTCATTCGGTAACTCTCTATCCCAGGCAGTAGAATTGCATGTGTATACCATGACTATCAATCTCAGGCTGCAGTCCTGGAATAGATGGTCATTCTGATGGAGCCAAATTTCGCCCTGTCAGTCCTTCACGTCTCTTTTGTATAAACGCATTACCCAGATGCCAGTGAGAAATGGTATGAGTTCATGTTCTTTTGGGTGTGTTTTTTTCATGCTCACAGGCGATAAGATGAAGTCTGGTATGTTTTCTCTTCGTAATAAGAGCCATTCACCTTAACATCAAATTTGATATATTGGTGGAAATGTATATGTTTTTCCAGTTATACCAAAAAATCGTCCTTTTCCTGCTGGGTGTTATTTAATGAAATATGTCCCGTTTTGTGCACTACAGACCATTTTGTCGAATATCTTTAGAGTGGTTGTTTTATGTTAATGTGAGGTCAATAATGTCCCTTTATGGGTGTGTTATTGAGTGTTAACTCCTCCTCTATAATCCCATCCCCATTTCATTCCTTATTATTTTCAATACTCGAAATATAGACGTTTAATATTTAATAATCACATTTAATATAAACTGGATAATGTATTGCCAATTCCACGATCAGCATGTTGTTGTTGTAAGACATTTGAACAGTAAATAATATTTGGCACAAAATAATATTATATTAACTCTGCCTCAACGTCGTTAACGTAATGAGCCGTGCGTGGCAGTAGTTGGAGTTGATTCACTCCTCAGGTTGAGAAGGTCCCTTATACATTAAACGCAATGGTATGTTGCGATTTTTTTTTTTCCCCACAACAATAAAATAATAATTTAATGACTTAAATGGTACTGCTCATATACAACAAGATCTACAGCGTTGCAACGCTAGGACATGGCGGAGGTAACGGCCTATTTAGGTTTCTCAAAAGGTGTGCAATTGTATCGAAACAGTTTAGTTTTGAATACCAACTTGAGCGATGGCCTAATGTAGTTATTGAACAGCGAACCAACCTAAAGAAAACCATGCCAAAACATGTATAAAAGAATGAACAGCCAGTTATCATATCCGCCTCACCCGTGATTATTATAGGAATAGGCCACATATTCGCATCACGGCTGAAATAATTAATGTTTGAACAGCCATTTCAGAACCAATTTAGTATTCCTTTTTTCACTATTCGGATTGTAATCAACCCCCGAATTTCGTTCCAAAAGCCCTGGTGTGTTACCAGCATGTGTTCTCTCCCACAGCCTCGCCCCCAGTCAACAGCAGTGTGAGTAAACGTCGTGCTCCCTCCTCGGTGACTCCCCTGGCGTGGGAGAAGCGCAACACCGACGCCATGTCCAGCATCACCATTGACCCCGAGCTCAAGCCGGGGGAGTTCGTCATCAAGAGCCTGTTCGCCGAGTTCGCCGTGCTGGCGGAGAAGAAGATCGAGGTGGTGATGGCCGAGCCGCTGGTGAGTCCGGACCAGAGCATTGTGCAGCGGTACACTCTCTTCCTGGTTCATGGGCATTATCGGCTCTTGCTAAATATTCTCGGGATTGGCTTGCAGTGCCCAAGGAGACGGTCCTCCTTGGGATAACTAACACTGTAACGGTCTCTACTGTGTCTATTCCCGTCCTCTCCTTGTCTCCCCTCGCCTCCTTTCCTCCCTCATCTCGTCCTCTTCCTCTCCTCTCTCCTCCTCTTGTATCGTCCTTCTGCTCTTGCTCTTTCCGTCCCTCATCTCTCCTTATCTCCTCTCCTCCCAGGAGAAGCCCCTCTCCCGGTCCCTGCAGCGAGGAGAAGATGCACAGTTTGATCAGGTGAGACCTCCTCAGTTTACAACTACAATGCAAAATACATTCCCTGTCACAGGCCGGACCCAGATATCTGTAAACATTATTTGACTATTTGAGTGAGCCTTTAATTATGTTTGCCCCATGTGTTTTAAGTGTTGTATTTTACAGGTTTGAACGGTTTGAACTTATCCAATGTACCAATGTAGTTATTCCCTGTCTTAAAGGCATATACTGTGAATGCCTCTCAGTGCGTCAGCATCAGCATATCCATCGAGGAGGTCTCGCTCAGAATATCTAATGGCTGCTGTATGGTTAATGTTAAACCCATTAGATCGCCGCATTATGGATTAAGGTCACGGGGTTATTGAATATCGAGTCTTGCAATGTTTTATTCAGCCCCACCGATGTAGACAGTCCCCGGGTCCGATGGCGTTGGCTCCGGCCTTCTGTTAAAAGTCGTGACCATGTATTGATGGGCTTGGCCCGACGGTGGCCGTATTCTGGCCCGGTGGACACTTTTAAACAATGGACCTGACTGCTGCAGAGTGCTTTGTTCAGCGTTACACAAAGCCAAGCAGCATCCACTGCTATATATCCAACTGTCGCTATTGTAAGTGACTTAGAGAGAGAGGTAGAGGCCATAAAGAGGGGGGGGGGGGGGGGCGTTGTAGAATCGCTGTGTCATCCTCGGCAGTAAGTCAGCGGTGGGGGCTTCGGTCGGTCCCCACGGCAACACCTTGCATAACTCTGCTGCCTGTCATCCAGCGTCACTGGCACGCACATAGCACACACACCTATATCAATATATATAACGGACCTACTCTATGACTACTTTATACATAACAACATCTTTATATGTATTAGTGCATTGTTGACAATTGATAGCAGGCACGGGGCAGCGTGACGTTTTCTGCAAGTCAGTCTTTCTCTGCCTGGTACGTGGGTTCCTAAAATACCCCTTATCTAACGGTAGCCTGGTGCTCTAGTTTATAGCCGTCATTGCACATTATACAGAAGCAGCCAGACACGAAATGGGACAGCTGCAACAAGGTTGCCTGATACAGTTGAGCTTCTTGTGTACCAATGCTACCTTCAGAGGTGACGCACCCACTATACAGGGGTAGCTTGCAGAAAACAAGGACTACAGTATGAACAATTCGGTTAAACCATCACAAAGAATGTAGATTGAATTCGGAATTTGGTGCCCCTGAACAGGTGGTTTTCTAGTCTGTTACGGGGAGCAGGACGTTTATCGTTTAACTTCTAAAGCCCTTTCTATTGACATCATGACATCATGTCATCAAAGCGCTGATGAGCCCATGTAAGGAGGGGGGCTTTGCAGGCTGTATGTGCTTGACACCGGTCGATAGGATAGAAACACCATGCTGGGCTCAACATGCCATCTGACACGGCGCTTTCCTTGCGAATCAATAATCAATATAGCCTGTATTTCCCCTAGAAACAAGGTCACCATCGCTGTCACTGATCTCTCTTTACGATCTCTATACAGGATCTTGACCCCCATATGTAATCCCGCTATTTAAGGGGATCTCGCTACTAATGCATGGTCTCGCTCTTTAGACAAGATCACGTCCTAGATGGGACTTCTGTCTCGGGATGCGATCTCGAAGTTGGGACGGAGCTCGTTCCACACGGGAATTGCATTGGTCTTCTAAGGACTGAGATGGGAGGTTGCCAGCATGCGGTGCTGACTGTCCCGTTTCCTTCCAGTTAATAAGCTCTATGAGCTCCATCGCGGAACACTGTCTGCCCTCCCTGCTGCGCACGCTCTTCGACTGGTACAGACGGCAGAGCGGCACCGAGGACGAGTCCTACGAGTACAGGCCTCGATCCAGCACCAAGTCCAAAGGGTACTGACCTAAGATCCTCCTTCTCATGTTCTCATCACCAGTCACTTCCTGTTCTCATCATCACTTCCCTCCTGTTGGCATAATCATTTATTTTCTGTTCTCATGAAATATCGCTTCCTGTCCTCAACTTAATTCCAATGTTTTCATTATAATTATACTGCATCGAAACTGCTGCAAAACCTTGATGTGTTGGAGTTTTCACAGTGTAATCTTCATCCCTTTCTCTTTACAGTGATGAACACCGGGATAAAGACTACCTATTGGAGCGAAGAGACTTGGCCATAGATTTTATGTTCTGTTTGGTTTCAGTGGAAGTTTTGAAACAGGTGAGATGTCTCTCTCTACAGATCCCCAGATTTGACTAGGAAATAGTCCAGGGCCTCACTGTTCAGTCGCTTAGAGCACAGAGGGCACTGCTCTCTTTGAACCAACCTCCGTCACTCCTCTCCATGGGGTCTAGTTAACAGGAAGTGTATTGATTTCCAGGGCTTCCTGTCCTACCTTTGATAACGGGGGAACCATGGCTAGGGTCGCCGCTTAGTTCAACTTTCTAATCAGAGCGGCAGCTAATACACTGGCTGTCTCCTCGGTACCAGGGCAGATAATACAGTAAACACACAAAATGGCCGCCCACCAGCCCGTCCTGGGCTTTGGTTTAAATCTGTTTACTGGTGTCGGCGTGGTGCCGGAGAAGCGCTCCGATTCAAACCACACACTGAACCCAAAGCCCCCTGGGACCATAGCTAAGATGTCCTTGGCTGAGCTCCTGGAGCAAAGGGGGGGAGAGCAACGCGGTGCAGAGGAATGAGGAGAAGAATGAGGAAGAGGGAGGAGAGGAATGAGGAAGGGAGGCAAGCAGAAGGAGGTTGAGGGGAGAGGGCAGGACTGCAGGGAGGACACATTTATAGGGGAGAGTAGAATGAGGAGGAGGAGAGGAGGGGAGGCATGAGAGGAGGGTGAGGGAAGAGAGAGGTGGGAGAGGAATGAGAGGAGGGTGGGGGTGAGGGAGGAGGGGGCAAGGAAAGAACAGGGGATAGAGAGATGAGGGGAGTGGAATGAGGAGGAGGGAGGGAAGGAAGAGGAGAGGGAGGAATGAGGTGCATGAGGAGGAGGGAGGAATCAGAAGGGGAGGAGGGGGAGTATGGATGCTCCCAGTAACACTAACGATTCCCTCTGCGTCACAGATTCCTCTTCACCCGGTGCCAGATGCTTTAGTACATGAAGTTCTGAACCTGGCATTTAAGCACTTTAAACACAGAGAGGGGTGAGTACACAAACACACACTCACATGCACGCACGCAGAAAAATGTTGTCACATTTATATTTAAAACATGATTGTGGAACTGAACCGTTTATGGTCAACGTGATTTGTACTCTGCCTCGGTGGGTGTGTGTGTGTGTGTGTGTGTGTGTGTGTGTGTGTGTGTGTGTGTGTGTGTGTGTGTGTGTGTGTGTGTGTGTGTGTGTGTGTGTGTGAGAGAGATCTGGGCTACTTTATGAGCTGGCCTCATAATGAATGTCACTCTAAGAATACACAGTTGCTTCGGGTTAAGTAGAAATTAGTAAACTTACAGCACTTGAGAGATGGGAACAGCTGGTTACAGCCACGCTGAGAGGAAGACGGCCCTTGTTATCTTGATTTATTATGAAAACGGTCTTCATTCCCAAAAGTGATGAATCAAAAAGAATGGCCAGTGACTATTTATATGACTGTAGGAGGGTTGATTAACAGGAAGTTACGTTTGTCTAAATCCATTTCCAGGTACTCGGGGCCTAACACTGGGAATGTGCACATCATCGCTGACCTTTACGCTGAGGTCATTGGAATTCTCACACAGTCAAAGTAAGACCGCCAAACTCTCCGCCTCACTTACCATTCCCAACTGCTTACACAATTTTCCAAACCTCTTAAGCCAGCTAGCCATCTTGAAGCTTAATCTTCCAGGGATAAAGAAATAAAATGGACTTTTTGGAGAATGAAGATCTCTTGACTGCCTGAGTTGTTAGCCATCTTGGGGTTAAGACACATTTAATCTTAGCCCCTAGCCTTATGGTAGTGGTTAGGGCTGGATATAGATATCTTGGCATAGCCTGCCCCATTCGCATTGACTGTTGTGTGTGTGTGTGCGTGCGCTCCAGGTTCCAGGCGGTGAGGAAGAAGTTCATCACGGAGCTGAAGGAGTTGCGGCAGAAGGAGCAGAGTCCCTACGTGCTTCAGAGCATCATCAGCCTCATTATGGGCATGAAGTTCTTCCGGGTCAAAATGTACCCCGTGGAGGACTTTGAAGCCTCCTTTCAGTTCATGCAGGTATGTCGGGTGTCTGTTGTACTGAGTGCGTGTGTGTTGTCAAGCTGATTCAACCTGAAGGAATGGAGTTCTACAGGATTTTTGCTTCTATGTAATCCAACCCCTAAAGGTTGATTTGCTCCTCTTGCCTTACCATGTCTCTTTCTTAGTACCATCAAGTACTTGAAACCATCTACAATCAAAGGCAAATATAGATGCTTATCCAATAACAGTCCCTATTTGTTTGCTATGCAGGATGTTAGTCTGCGGTTCTGGGTTTTTTAAGTAAGGCCGCAAGTCCGGCTCCGTGTTTGTTCTAAGCTTTGTGTTCCGTGGTCGGGGTGGGGCCTTCTTCAGGAGTGTGCCCAGTACTTCCTGGAGGTGAAGGATAGGGACATCAAACATGCCCTGGCCGGCCTCTTCGTGGAGATACTCATCCCTGTGGCTGCAGTAAGGAGAACATTACACACACACACACACACACACACACACACACACACACACACACACACACACACACACACACACACACACACACACACACACACACACACACACACACACACACACACACACACACACACACACACACCTACGTCTCTATTAAACTGAATTACACCCCTTGCATACACTCCTCCGTTCACCTATATTACCTACCTCACATTCACCCCTCGCATACAAAGCCAACATACACCCCCCCCAAATACACCATCAGCTATATAACCAAACCTCTCATTCACACCTCACAGACACTCTGTTCACCTATATTACCTACCTCACATCACCCCTCACATGCACAGCCCAAACACACTCCACTGTTGACCTTTATCAGATACCTCACCTTCACCCCTCACATGCACAGCCCACGTACAAACCTTTTTTCCACCTACAGTATACACATTCCTTATTGTGACGCTGGGCCTGCTTACGACCAGCATGTCCCCTAATACAATGCAACATTTATTCTGCAATAAAATGTGGGCATAATCATTTCTCAATGGAAGACTCATTTCGATTGAAGAGAAAGTGTGTCTTAACAAGCCTGAGCCGATCCTACTTCAGTCAGGTACTCTTCAGTCAGGGTTTTGCGGTATTAAAAACAAGTGACTCGTTGTGGAGGACGCCCGAATTCCTGTTTCCATGGGAACGCTAACATGTTCTCCCCCCCAACAGGCTGTGAAGAATGAAGTGAACGTGCCCTGCCTGAAGAACTTTGTGGAGATGCTGTACCAGACAACCTTCGACCTAAGCTCCAGGAAGAAGCACTCTTTGGTAAAAAAAAATGACAAAAGGAAGACACCAGGTTGTTTGTCTCGCTCTCTCGCTCTCCCTCCCTCCCTACTTTTGTTCTGGTTCATGTCTCTCCACCCAGGCCTCTCTCTCTCCTCTTTAAGTGTTGCTGATGTCTATCTATCCAGACCTCTCTCTCTCTCTCTCTCTCTCTCTCTCTCTCTGTTTTCTCCCTCAATTGACGCTGGTGTCTCTCGCCCCCCAGGCCCTGTATCCCCTTGTGACGTGCCTGCTGTGTGTGAGTCAGAAGCAGTTCTTCCTCAACAACTGGCACATCTTCCTCCAGAACTGCCTGTCGCACCTCAAGGTACAGTCCACCTACACCTGTGCACCTTACACCCCCATGTCCTCACCCAGACCTGGCCTCGACCACGCGACCCCCCACCCTAGCCAGCCCTGTCTTTTGTCTAGGTTATCCAGCTGAATCCCCTCCCCTGATAATGGCTAATCCAATAGCATACCTTTTAAAGAATCCTAGGACCGCTATTAGTAAAGATGTTAGCAAATGTTGCTGTACTAGAAGAGATAATGTCTCTTCTCCGTGGCATTATCTCTTCTATGCTGTTGATATGAATCCCAAAGACTCCCTCCAGTATTTAGGTAATCACGTTAGACTACATTGAACATGAGCCCGCCTGGTGAGTATGTATATGTAGGGAGGCACTGTTGACACAAGATGTCTAGGCAGAGCAATCTATCTGTCTATATGAACAACGTACTTCCCCAGCTGTGGTAAACATGCTTGTCTAATATAATGCTTCTATTTGTCCTTACAATTCAGAATCTGTTTTGGGGATATTTGTATATCTCCAGCAATTAAACCAATGGATAAATACTGTCCTCTATTTCTTTTTTTTTGCCCTGAACTGTCTAACCCTATTGTAAGCCAATCACAACCTGCCAACCTCTTGTCAATCATTACCTGTCCAGCCCAATCCTTTCATGATCCAATGAGAACTGCTTTCGTGAACCAATCAAAAATCCTCTTTTCGTACACCATTCCGGAAAATCCCTTCCGTCTGCCTACCGCAACTGTTCCTCTGCTAATTGATTAACCTGTCCCTTTAAAGACCCTGCTGCACTGGCCTTGTTTCCCGATCAGACATGTTCCCTGTCATTCCCACCCTTTCCTTGCCCTGTATGTACTGGTCGTCATTGTCCTCTCAGTGGTGTTCAAAGATTCAAGGGAGCTTTCTGGATGGGTTGTTCAACTGTGGTCATGCGGATCCATTTGAGCTTTGGTTGTCGTAAGAGGTGTTAGTGAGGTGACCCATTGGGAATTGGCCGTGTGCTTGTCTGCTTGACGGTGCTCGTGGTGGTGGACGTCGCATGGTTCTGCTGTGGGAGAGGTGATCCTTCCTTGGATATATTGAACCAATAAACAAGGAACTTAGTCTGGGCAATGGGGAAAATAATAAGATGTGTGGAGGGTGAAATTAAATAATGTTACCAAACAAGATAATTGGCTGAATCAGGCCCCTAATTCATTGCAAAGAGAGGGCTTGTGGATTATATAACCGTAACAAAGAGCATCCTTAATAACCTTTTTATTTTCAACCATCCTGCATGCACATCCCATAATTGTCCTTTTTCTGATCTTGTCCCGACAATCCCCCCTGTTTGTTTCTGTGTGTGTGTGTTATGTGTGTGTGCGTATGCCTTCTCTCTAACATACAAAGAAGGGTGCTATCTGCACAAGGCCATCCTGGACATCTTATCCATGTTTGTTGAGCTTTATCACTCGAATATAGCGGCAGGCTGTCACAGCTTCTGTCAACATTTTTGTTTTTCTGTCATGTTTATTTCTGTTTCTTCTAACGTGCATGTCTCCCCCCCCCCCCCCCCCCACCCCTGACCCCTGAACCCTGCACGGGTGTCTGCTGTGGTTTTGTGTCTGTCTGGCGTGTCTTTACTCTGCCCAGATGCCATCTAACAACAGCATCAGAAAGCAGATTGAGACGTTACAGGTGAGTTTCTAGTGCTACTCCAGCGCCCACTTAAACCCACCCTCCCACTTGAACCACTCTCATGGAAGGAAAAGGCGCTCCTATCCTCCCACCTCCTACCCCCTTTGTTTCCTGAGCTGACGTCTTCTGACCAAGTGTACGGTAACCGTGATGCCCAGGAACAGTATTGGCCAGTAAACGTATACCGGATGTAGGGCTTCCACGTTGTGGAGCTCTCTGCAGTGTCTTGGGGTTTTCATGAGTGTGTTACACATTAAGTGTGTTGCACCGTGTGTCACTACAGCAGGCGTTATTGCAGAACACCTGCTGGCGCTTGCTGGCAGTGATAAGCGCTTCATGTCTGTTACGTTGTCTTCCTACTGGTGTGAGCTTGCAACAGCGAGTCGTAATCCCTCTTGTTGTTCTTACTACTTCTTCTCTCGTCGGGCTATATCCTTTGCGCTCCCGCCTCTGGGATCCCTGAGAATATTTGTCACAGGATTATGGTTGCCGTTGGCAAGGTATTTGTTAGTACAGTGTGATTGCAGACTCTGGACCCACTGCACGCGTGCATTATGTAGTCGGATAAGGCCGGACAACGAAACACGGACTCCATTCGATCCAATGGGATAGATTTTACTGGCTGAGGTGGACTGGGAGTTTGAAGTGAACCCCTGGCACTATTGTGTGTTTGTAAGTCTTTGTTGCACCTTCTCAACGTCAAGGGTTTAAACTGAAGAACAAGCCCCTATTGGTCAGGGAATTGTGGGACCTTGCATGAGCCTTTGAACTGTTTATGGGGTCTTGTCTGTGTTTTGAAGGATAGTCTAAATCATCTCCCTCCCTTCACACGAATAACAAGACGATAACGCTAGTTGGCAAGTGCTTATGGTTGGCCTCTCTGGTTGACAGAATAAAGACCCCAAGATGTCGCGCGTGGCGTTGGAGTCGCTTTACAGGCTGCTCTGGGTCTACATCATCAGGATCAAATGTGAGAGCAACACTGTAACTCAGAGGTAAGCACCACCCCACAGCCCGGCCAACAAATCAAATGACTTCGACTTGTCTGTGTAATAACTGTCTGACCCCTACCTGCGCCTTTACCACCTGTCCAAGTATTTATTGTTCAACACCTATCCGCTGCTAAAGGTGCTCTATGTAAGATTCAATAGTTGTAAAGAGACATGAAAATAGTGTGAGAGCGAGATTTTGAAACTAAACGCCAAAAAAAACAACCTTCTCCACCATTTAGAAGTATTGCATTTCACTGTTGCACTGTGTATTGTCACTGATCCGTCCGGTATTAATGTGAATGCTGTGTTTTTTTCTGTTGTCTAGTCGTCTCCTGGGCATTGTGTCAGCTCTGTTCCCAAAGGGCTCTCGCAGCGTGGTGCCCAGAGACACCCCGCTCAACATCTTCGTCAGGATCATCCAGTTTATAGCTCAGGTACAGCGCCGTGCACCTGTAATCCCTGGCACTCATACTCTCCTCACGGCTACGTAAATAATCATCCAGCTTCCAACTGCCAGACAAAAGCCAGTGACAAATAACTTGGTAGCAGGGCTGCCAAATGGCAAATTTTGCAAATAATTGCAAATAAAATGGTATTTGCAATATTTGCATATTATATTATTTTGTGTGATCAGTTGCTTGCCCACATGGATAGATATGGGGTGTCCTTCCATTGATAATTGAACCCTGTAAGTTTTGTTTGGCCCTGCAGGAAAGGCTGGACTTTGCTATGAAGGAGATCATCTATGACCTGCTGTGTGTGGGCAAGTCCCACAAAACCTTCACCATCAACCCGGAGGTAAGGTTCTTATTATTATACACCTTTACTATCATCCTATAGTTGCTCTAACATTAATAGACACCTTTACTATCAACCCAAGGGTACAGCTACAACTAATAGACTGCTTCCGCCCATCATCTTACCACACTCTTAACCACAGAGTAAAGCAAGATCAATATAAAAAATGGCTAATGTCTTCTTTATACCTCATCAAGCCAAAAATTCTTCAAAGATCAATACTCGAATTGATCTTCCAAAAGCCTCAGAGTGTCGATGGAAACTCTTAAAGTATAATATATGCCATTCGGTGGACGCTTTGAAGTGCTTACAATGACGCCAGTGCTTATAGTCTTCGCATTGTGTGGAAGTGGGAAGCCATCCCAAATGTATGCTTACCCCCTCCCCCCCTCAGAGGATGAACATCGGCCTGAGGGCCTTCCTGGTGGTGGCCAACAGCCTGCAGCAGAAGGACGGGGAGCCCCCCATGCCCACTACAGGGGTCATCATGCCCTCGGGGAACACCCTTCGCGTCAAGAAGATCTTCCTCAACACCACGCTCACCGACGAAGAGGCCAAGGTCATCGGTACGTAAGCACCCAGGGGCATCCGCCCCAGGTGGGCTTTGTTTATTTATGCTGCGGGCATGGTGTTTTTGTGGTTTTGTGTGCGTGTTGTTTATGAGCGTGTCTTTGCAGGCATGTCTCTGTACTACCCTCAGGTGAGGAAGGCCTTGGACAACATCCTGCGTTCCCTGGACAAGGATGTGGGTCGCTCCATGAGCATGACCAACGTCCAGATGTCCAACAAGGAGCCCGAGGATATGATCACGTCAGTACACCTTAGGCTATCCAATCAGCATCATCGTTGTTGTCAGGCTCTGCATGACTTGGTCCTGCCACAGCATCTGATTGTTTCCGTCTGTTGGCAGGGGGGAAAGGAAGCCAAAGATTGATCTGTTCCGTACGTGCGTGGCGGCCATTCCCAGGCTCATCCCCGACGGCATGAGCAGGCAGGACCTCATTGAGCTTCTGGCAAAGTAAGCCTCGCTCATCCCTAGAACGAGAACTACTACACAATGCATACACAACTCTTAGCTGTTTAGCTTAATGCTCTTTCGACTGGCTTAGGAATCCCAGTGATAAACCTACTGATACCTTTTTTACTTTTGAACACCTGTCCCCTGTTTAGCTTTAAACTCAGTCATCATAATCCATCACACAGCAATAAGTTGACCATACTCTCAATGATAATATGCTGCGTACCTGTTCCCTAATCAACCCTCGCACTTGTCCTCCTCACCTGTCTCTCACCCGTCGGTCTACCTGTTTGATGGACCTGTCTACCTCACATGCCTGTCCCTCCTGTCCACCTCACCTGTCTGTCTCACCTGTCCTTCACTTCTAAACCCAGGCTGACCATCCACATGGACGAGGAGCTGCGAGGCCTGGCCTTCACCACACTGCAGACCCTCATGGTGGACTTCCCAGAGTGGCGGGAGGACGTGGTGTCGGGGTTCGTGTACTTCATGGTCCGTGAGGTGACGGACGTCCACCCCACACTACTGGACAACGCGGTTAAGATGCTCCTGCAGCTCATCAGCCAATGGAGGCAGGCGGTGCAGAGCAGCAACAAGACCCAGGAGGCACACGTACGTACCGGGCCACCTCTGGCCCCTCCGGTTCGTCTGGTTCTCAGGCTTGGCAAGTACAGGACACTAATATTTATAATGACTACTATTTAAGTAGTTTTTATGGTATTAGAAAAATCTTAGTCTATGCAGAATATTTTGGGAAGTGGTCAGGAAAGGAAGGGTGATATATGGGCACATTAGGAGGAGTAGATTAAAGACCTCCTTCTTCCAGCAGGTCCCAGGCAGTGGTCCGACTCTGTCCCTGGACCGGGCTCCTCTGCTTGGGGTTCTGCACGTGGTAGAGGGCCTGGCACTGGTGGTTCTCTGCAGCTGTCGGCCCGGAACTCGCAGGCTTGCCGTCAACGTTCTCAAGGAGGTCCGCGCCCTGCACACAGCACTGGGCATCGCCAAGGTAACCGTCTCCCACAATGTTTGCTTACCCTCTGCCTTTCGTGCTCACTGAAGTTGCTTTGGTCAGTCGGTAGTTGCCGGACATATCTTTGTAAGCCTACTTATAGAGGGCAGTTGAAAGTACCAAGTTGTCTATGCCCAATCTGCGTATGAATGGCATGTATTCAAACGAAATCCACTGCAAGTCTCTTTGGATGATTAGCATCCACAACTGTTTTTAATATTGTTCTACTGATGTTTCCTCTCTCAGGGCGATGAGGAGTTGGCTATCGACGTGATGGACAGACTCAGTGCCTCTGTGCTGGAGAGCTTCATCCACCTCACCGGGGCTGACCAGGTACACAGCCTCACACACAAACTAAATCCAGGAACCTGCACCAATAGAACAATAACTTCACAAGTTTCCATTCTACAAATGACTATATAATATGTCTTAGTGCGCTTTTACGCTATGAGCAGAAATGGTTGAACAGCTGCACTGATCGCAGGGACCCCTTCCCTGAGTTGGCGCTAATCAACTGTTCTGGTCTAATGTCAGCACTTTTGTGACTCCGTCCTGTCAAGGTTCTCTATTCCCATAATAGCAGTATCCAAAAGCAAGAAGCTGTTCATGTTTTCCGTCTGTTGGCTTTTCACTTAATGATATCCAAAAAAAAACAGATGGGTAAGCAAGTGATGATCAGCTTGTAAAAGTGACTAATGACAACTTCCTGTTTCCTGTCACACAGACCAATCTGCTCTACTGCCCGAGTGGCATCGATCTCCAGTCGCTGGCCGATTGGAGCTCATCTCCCATCAGCCACCAGTTTGACGTGGTCAGCCCCTCCCACATCTGGGTGTTTGCCCACGTCACCCAGGGCCAGGACCCATGGGTGATAAGCCTGTCCAGCTACCTGCGGCAGGAGAACCTTCCCAAGCACTGCCCCTCGGCCCTCAACTACGCCTGGATGTTTGCCTACACCCGCCTGCAGCTGCTGTCTCCACAAGTCGACATTAAGTACGACCCCATAAACACCGTAGTCTCTTTGTGTGTTTGTTGTTGTTGTTGTTGCAATAGCAAGTCATAGGAGTGGAAGAGGGAGGGCCTATGGGGAGATTAAGATTTTGGGGGTGATAATGTAGTGGCTTGGGTGTTTGACTCCAAATGAAGAGGTTCTTGGTTTGATCCCCAATGTCAATAACCTACCTTACCTGTATGCATCCCTGAGCAAGTTGCCCTCGCCCATACACTCTACGGAACGAGCCGCCAGAATGACCCGCAAATGTCTTTGGATGAAAGTGGAATATAGAACGGCTCAATAAGATGAAAGCAGTGTGTTGACGGTGCATATGCGGAGGACGTGAGTAGGTACATGATGGTCTGTTTTCATTCCACAGCAGCCCCATTAACGCCAAGAAGCTGAACAGCATGAGCAGCAGCAGCGACTCGTACACGGGGCTGTGGAGGAACTACCTGATCCTCTGCTGCAGCTCCGCCTCTTCCTCCTCCTCCTCCTCATCTTCCTCCTCGTCCAGCTCTGGCTCCGTGCGCTGCTCTCCACCTGAGACACTGGCGTGCACGCCAGACAGCGGCTACAGCTACGACTCCAAGGTCAGCCCCCGTGCGAGACCGTTAACCCCCAACACCAGCCCAAACTTTTTAGTAGGGATGAGCCATTGAAGTCATGAAAAATAATGTATACGTATATATTATACAAAAGTATAAAATAATCGAAACTTCATTCACTCTCTGTGTATAGATATAAGACAGACTTGCGGGAAAATAAGCATAAATGGTCCACCTGTAAAAGATTGCAATTACCATAGGGCTATTGAATTGTTATTTTTAAAACCACGGTTTGTTGAATGTAGTACAGAGTCTGTATCGGGAAACCCTGAAATATTAAATGCTTTGTAATCTATTATAGTCAGTTGACAATGGAAAACGTGCTATTTGAAATATATTTATTGAGCTTAATCATCTTAACCAGGCTTCAGATAAGTGATAAATTAATGCATAAAAGGTAACACAATGAAGAAACATATTGGGAGGATAACGTCGCAAAATATGTGAGGCCTCTGTAGGTGCTTTCAGTAAAATAATTCTGTGCTTGAGTATGTAGGCCCCTCCTTTCGCTTTAATAACTTTAATCTAATGCAATGTTCCCAAAGCTTTGGGTCCAGGTACATCTTGTGGTCACCTTGATATGCATACTGAATCTGGAGGGAATGCTGACTTATAAGGTCATAATTAAGCATTGTTTCAGTTTTTTCTATCCGACTAATATGAGATTTAATCAATAAGTCATTGGGAAATATTACCGGCTGTTGATTTGAGTTACAAAAGGTGTGGAATGTAGTTATTGACACCAAGCAAGTTGGGGTCCCAAATTTCAGGCTCAGAAAGATTAGGAACCTCTAACCTCTTATTCCTGGAATAGTCTGGAAGCCCCATCTGCTGAGCTGTGGCGTCTGTGCACGTGGGCTGACGATGTTTTTGATGTGCAGATCGTGGGCTCTCCGTCCCTCTCCTCGCTGTTCAAACACGTGGTTCCCATGATGCGCTCTGAGAGCATGGACATCACAGAGTCTCTGGTGCTGGGGCTTGGCAGGACCAATCCTCTGGCCTTCAGGTAGCACACGCAGCGCCACACATCCAGAACATGTGCCTGTATGTCCAACCAGACCCATTTGGGATCGCTGCCGCTGCTGATGTTGGTGTTGGTTGGTACTTGCAGGGACTTGATAGAGGAGTTGAACCCCATCATAAAAGAGGCTCTGGAACGAAGACCTGAGGTCAGTCCGTGTTCTTGTCTCTTACTGTTACCTCCCTTAAGCTTTCCTTTTCCTTAAGATGCATCTCTCTCTGACGTATCTCTAATATCTCCAATATCCCTCGCATCTCTTTCATTGATTTGCATCTTTTCCTGATGATTCTCTCTTCCGGTGTCATTCTGACATCTGACGTCTTTCTGTCTGAATCTGATCTCTCCTGATATGAATGTTATATGTATATTTTTAATCTAACTTCCTGTTTTTCCATCTCTTATCAGAACGTGAAGCGGCGCCGGCGTCGTGACATCCTGCGGGTCCAGCTGGTCCGGATCTTTGAGCTACTGGCCGATGCTGGAGTCATCAGCCAGATGTGAGTCACCGATAACCTGGTTTCTCCTTAAAGAGCCATTATTATGGCTACTACTGCTAAAGGCTAATAATGCTAATAGCTTATATTCATATGATGGCTGACATTCATGTAATGGCTCTTATTGCAAATTGCAAATATCTTAATCTTGATGGCTCATATTGATGTCAAAAGTTAATATTGATGGGTTAAACCTTTTTAAAATGCTTGTTGTTATATAGTGATTATTATTAACTATAATACATAAAAAGATTGAAGAGTTGTTCTGCCAGATTAGTGAAATTCTTCATTCATGTTTAGTGCCCTGACAGTGGTGGTTGTGTTTTGTGGTTGTGTGCGCAGAGCGAGTGGGGGTCTGGACAGGGAAAGCCACTCCCTGAACGGGACCCTGCTGGAGTACGTAGACCTCACCCGTCAGCTGCTTGAGTCGGAGAACGACAAGGACTCCGAAACCCTGAGAGACATCCGCTGCCACTTCAGTGCCCTTGTGGCCAACATCATCCAGAACGTACCAGGTCAGTTACACTCCCTCACTCACTCACTGAATGAGACCGGGCTGACGCAAGCCTTTCATTCTCACACGTACACACACACACACACAGGATCCGAAACAATAACTATAGTAGGATTAAGTTCTATCTGTCTACAGATTAAAAGAAACCATCTCCACTTTAAATCAGGCAGAACATCTCGGTATCCAATCAGCATCAAGCAGCATGTCATGCCTCCCTCATCACAAGGTTTCTATTGTTTACCCACAGTGCACCAGCGGCGCTCCATCTTCCCCCAGCAGTCCCTGAGACACAGCCTGTTCATGCTGTTCAGCCACTGGGCGGGGCCCTTCAGCATCATGTTCACGCCCCTGGACCGCTACAGCGACCGCAACATGCAGATCAACAGACATCAGTACTGTGCTCTTAAGGTACTGGGGGGGGCTTTACTCTGGCCAAATGGCTGGAGAGTACATTACATAGAGAGTGCATAGGCAGACGACTGACATAGATGTAAAGTGTAAGAATAATGGGATACATATCTGTTAATGGGAGGAAATGGACTGCGTAGGAGAAGCTGGTATAATGGGGGTGTGTGTATGTGTGTGTTTGTCTTTGTGTTTCTGTGTGTGATGTGTCTGTGTGGTTGACTTTGATTTGCATACGTCAAGTTGTTTTGTGTGTGTATGTGTGCGTGTTTATGTGTCTGTATGTATACGAGTGTATCAGGTACCAGCCCTTCTGTGTGTCCATGAATGACTATCAGTGGTGTTCAATCTCCATGTGTCTCTCTCCAGGCCATGTCTGCGGTGCTGTGCTGCGGCCCAGTGGCTGACAACGTGGGGCTCTCCTCGGACGGCTACCTGTACAAGTGGCTGGACAACATCCTGGACTCACAGGACAGGAAGGTGAGCAAGGCCCACCTCAGCACTCACCTGTTGGCCCGGAGTTGTACCTGTCCCTGGATGAATGTTTACTGTTAATGTTGAGTATTTATGCTTGTATCCAGAGCCACTGACTATGAATTTCAATGCATGTGAATAAGGACCAGGATGCCTACAGGTAGACTCGGGGACATTTGGGATCAAACCTAGTAATGTTCATAGCCACCCCACTACCCTGCAAACAGGTGGTAACAGGCGTTAACAGATATTAAAGGGTGCTAAAGGATACCACCTACTGCGTATTGATGTGAAGCGGTTGTAACAGATGCTAACGTGGTCTCACCCCTCCTCAGGTGCACCAGCTAGGCTGCGAGGCGGTGATGCTGCTGCTGGAGCTGAACCCGGACCAGAGTAACCTCATGTTCTGGGCCGTGGACCGCTGCTACACCGGCTCACGCCGCGTCGCTGCTGGCTGCTTCAGGGCCATCGCCAACGTCTTCCATAACAGGTACGTTTTTTCATGTAATCTCTCGTTTCACAACCCTGAATTATTTTTTGAAGGGGACTTGGCAATGATATTAATTAAACTTAAAACCTACGCTTGAGATGAAAATACTTTCATATCCATTTTCTAAATAATGCAAGACACAATTGAATCCAGTTCAAGCCCAAACCATCTTGCGCTTCCATCAGTAGTACAGTGCGTGCTGTTTGTTGTGTGACCGGGTGCTCTGTGTCCGCTAGCTGACCTGTGGTGTGGTTCCGGCTGTGGTTCTTTGTTCCCAGGGATTACCAGTTTGACACTGTGGTGCTACTGAACCTGATACTGTTCAAGGCTGCTGACTCGGCCAGGGATATCTACGAGCTGGCCATGCAACTGCTGCAGGTCAGAACCGCCCCGCCCTACCACACACACACACACACATGGTCAGAGGTCAAGCATCACAATGGGCTGGGTTGGGCTGAAGCCGATTCAGACATGGAGCGTTTGTTGCTGTGAACCTTACAATGATACTCAACTGTATTATAATCATTCCTTTTCTCAGATAAGACGCGTTTCCGTGCAAAATGTCTTGCTTCCTTCTCTGCTATTGCTGACAATATACTTTGGTTAGCCAGCAAGCGCGATGTCCATTGCTTTGTGTACAGGCTACAGTTTGAGATGTATGTCTTGCATATCCACTGGCCCGAGTAATGCTCCCGACATTAGCACTTCTCATTCGAAGCCCTACCTAAAACAACTCTGAAGGGTTTTCTCTCTATGACAACTTTTCTATATGGTGTTCCTGTTAAAGCCTTGCCTATTAGAGCTTGATGGTATCTCTCTGTGGTGTTTTGCGTGGTTTGGCAGATCCTGGAGCCCAAGCTGTTCCGCTACGCTCACAAGCTGGAGATCCAGCGGACAGATGGCATCCTGACCCCTCCGTCCCCACTGCCCCATCTCTACTCCCTGTCCTACTACCAGCTGTCTAGAGGAGCTGGCCGGCACCTACCCCGAGCTCACCCTGCCCATCTTTTCAGGTCCGCATCAAGCCCTATCTCTGCTCTAACCTGGCCAATTTTTCAACGCATACCTTTAATGTGTCAAGTAATGGAAAAAGTCATCATGACAGAAGTTCCGTCTGGGGTAAGGGTAGACGCTAGATTTTGGAATAAATCTCTAATTTCTGCAAACTGTTGGCATCCTAGCACAAGATGCCCTAACCTCCTACTCACTCATTACCACTGAATTCCCTGCGCAAAACGGTGGATGAAAGCAACTTTCTAAATAGTACACTCTCCACCGCCACGACCACAGAGGTGAGCCAGCGCATCCAGACGGCGCACCCTGCAGGCCGGCAGGTCATGCTGCACTACCTGCTCCCCTGGATGAACAACGTGGAGCTGGTGGACTTCAAGCCTTCCACCCAGCGGCCCGAGGAGCCGGGCGTGGCTGAGGAAGAGGAGGAGGCGCAGGAGCGGGAGATGATGGTGAACAGCCGGCGCTGGCTGCGAGGCGAAGGCTGGGGCTCGCCGCACGCCACCACCATGGTGCTCAACAACCTCATGTTCATGACCGCCAAGGTGAGGGCACTCAAAGCAAAATGCAATAAATATGTAAGGCTCCGAGGCTGTATGGAACTGTACTTAATGTTGGAAGACTCATGACTCAACTCATGACCTAAATATTAACTTCCTTCCAAGACTGGTGTCTTTGCACAAATGAACTGTTGTTTATGCCAGCTACCAACAAGCGGAACTGTTTTTTTTTTTTTCTTGTTTCACTCTGCAGTATGGAGATGAGTTTGCCTGGTCTGAGATCGAGAACGTTTGGACAACGTTAGCGGACAGCTGGCCCAAGAACCTGAAAATCATCCTCCACTTCCTCATCAGCATGGCGGGGGTCAACAGCGAACCCAGTCTGCTGCCCTACGTAAGACCTACGATACTGGCAGCCTCACCCCTCCTGCCTCCCTGGTTCTTATAAGTCAGTTGTACAGTTAACACCTTCAGAGCCTCCTGGTCCTCAACTGTACAGCTCCTTGTGTACTCACAAGTCGGTTCTACAGTATATACAGGCTGTCTCCCGGACTTCAAAAGTCGTAATGCAAATCCCCCTTCGTGGCCTCCTGAGCCCTCGCCCTGAAGTGAGTAAGGTGGTGGTAGTGATGTGTCACTGAAGTATGTGTTTGTGTGTGTCTCCAGGTGAAGCGGGTGGTGGTGTACCTGGGCAGGGATAAGACCATCCAGCTGCTGGAGGAGCTGATGTGTGAACTGGAGCTGATGGACCCGGTCTGCTCCAGTGTCACCCACATGGACAACCCTCCGTACTACCGCATCAGCGCCAGCTACAAGATCCCCTCCGTCAACACAGGTACGCAAGCCCAGTCCTGGTTTGACCGGTTTAGTCTGGGCTCAACACCAGCTCACGGCGTTTGGGCTCCCATGACCCTAACTCCTTTCTCTTGGAATGTTTAAAAGTAGACACACAAAAAGTGCAAAAATAAATAATGAATAAATAAATAGATGTTTTCGAATATACTTCTCCAAAAACAACGGATCTCATTTCCTACCTTCAAAAAGGTGAATGAAATAACTAGAGTGTAACTGATATGTATGGTTGGCTTGTCAGGAACTATGTCCAGCAGCAACACCATGGTGCCTGGGACTGAAAGCCATCACGAGAGCAAGATAAAGGACCCCAATATGGAGGACAGGTACTCACACATGTACAAGTGCACGCACGCACACAGATATATCAAGCTAGTCATGAAGAGATGCATATCTAAAGACCTCCTGTATACCTTGAAAGATATGCAGTACACTGATCATATAACCAATTAAGGTATCCATACACAGTTAAAATGGAGTGAAACGTATAAACATACACTGGTCTGGAAACCTGCCTGCTCAGCACATGTAAATCTAGTTTGAATATGTTGAAGCATGCATGCAACAATCCGGCATGCAAGAACACTATGCAAATTAGCTTGGAGGAAAACCAGTCATGTACACCAGTCGTAAAACTAGTTTAAACTGACACCCCTCATGAGCGGAGTTAAAACTAGTTCAAACAGACGCCCTCTCCTGTTAAAAGTGATGGAAATATACACAGCCTTCTTTAATGGCATGTTAGAAATTACTGTTATTACAAATAATATATATAAAAAAACGACATACCAATGAATCCATACCTATGCTGGTTCAACCAGGAATAAAAAAAAACACCCTGCACCCTTAAGAGGGGGCACAGGGAAAGCTGAGAGGACACATCAAGCCTCCGGGGTCTCTTGTAGGCGGAAATACATTTCTAAAGCTCATGCACATTTTTGACCACGTAGCAGTTGATAACACTCCTTGATGTATGTATGCGTGTGCTCGTTGTGTGTGTGTGTCCTGTCCTCACAGCTACCCTCACCTGGACGTGTACAGCGGGATGAACATCAACCTGTCTCGTCAGCACCACCGCCTCGAATCCCGTTACAGCAGCAGCTCCGGGGGCTCCTACGAGGAGGAGAAGAGTGGGTGACCTCTCCATGACCTATGAACCCCCCCCCATCCTCGCACTCTCCTCGTCTATCATGAGATTCCCTATTGATTAGTCTGTCAGGAAGTGTGATACAATTATTGAACTTGAAAGTTCAACGTCCATTGATCTTTGATGGGCCAAATCGTTCAACCGTTGATCTCTGCTGGAGATGGCGGTTCTAATGTACTAATCTGGCCCTTAGCTTGGCTAACGATCCCCCAGTCTATCACTAAGCTACAGTTCAGCTCCCCAAGGGAGTGGGGCATCCCCTGCAGTGCTCTTCTCGAGCGACGGTGCCTTTTTAATTGTGGTGGTTACAAAAGATGCTGTGGTTGCTAAGCGCCCTCCCCACTCCACGGTGCAGGTGACTCCATGCCGCTATACGCCAACTGGCGCCTGAAGGTGATGGACCACAACCGGCCAGAGCCCCTCCCCTTCCCTCCGACGGGCGGCTGCTGGTCGCCGCTGGTGGACCACCTGCCTGAAACAAACACCGCCGCCGTCCCCCTGCACAGGTACACACTAGCAGACTAGAGGGACTGCTGAAATCTGCAGATACCCTGGGGTGTCAACCCCTACCTGCTCCTAAGAAATTAAAATTAGATTCAATGTAACTTTACTTTACATGTCACTAAATTAAAGCATTATTCAATTATCTGCTACGCAACACCTGCATGGTGTTTTTAATGTAGCGTTGGTAGTAAACACAACAAATTACATTTTTTATCAAGTTTCAAACATGGTCATGATGGCCTCTGTCCTACCCTCAGGTGTAACATTGCAGTCATCCTTCTGACCGACCTCATCGTGGACCATGGAGTCAAGGTGGAATGGAGCGTCTACCTGCACCTCCTGCTGCACGCCATATTCATAGGTAGGTACACCTCGTCCCATCATTCCCCCTCCTCCTCCGAACTCTGGCTGGATCAACTCCTCTTCCTAACTCAGCTAGATCCACTCCTCCTCCTAACTCGGCTCGATCAACGCATCCTCCTCCTCCTAACTTAGCTAGAGCGACACCTCCTCCTATCACTCCTAGCGCCGCTGGAATTACAAGCCCCCACCGCTCCTTAAATGCCTCCTTCTAGCGCCCTCAACACAACTGGAGCTACAACTCAACCACTCTCCTCCTCCCTCTCAATCGCTAAGCTTAGCTTAGCGATTGAGAGGGAGGAGAGGTGTTGAGTGTGAGTTGTCGCTTAGTAAGCGACAACTTCCTCCCTCTGGCACGCACGGTGTGTGCATCTCTGTTGGGATTCTGACGTTTTTCCCCCCTGACTGGGACCTTCCTGCAGGCTGCGACCACCAGCACCCGGAGGTGTACGAGCACTGCAAGCGCCTGCTGCTCCACCTGCTGGTGGTCCAGGGAACCAACAGCAGCGTCCAGTCGCTGGCAGCCGTGTTGCTGCGCAACCGGGAGGCCAACGAGCCCCGGGTCCTGACGGTGAAGCCCATCGCACCCGAGTTCAACCTCACAGGTTGGTTGCTGGAAAATACACGACAAGGTTATGGCGTGTGGACGGAGGAATGGGTTGAAGTGTACCATGCGTTGGACCGGTGTGTGCATGTGGCTTCATGCGGACCTGTCCCCGGTTAAGTCTCACTGAGCAAGTCTTTAGTTCCTGTTGATTGACTTATGGGGGAGAATTAAACGTAATTCAACACCATGACAACCAGCCATAAACCAAGTCAATGGATACCGAATTGTAAACCGATAAACCACAATTGTACGTTATATTATCACAGTTATTAACCTCGTGCGTGATCACACGACCGTTCTACCTGCAGGAGTCCAGGAGCTGATGCCGGAGCACCAGCCCTCTCCCATGACGGACTCGGGCCTCAGCTCCTCCTCTACCTCCTCCAGCATCAGCCTGGGCACAGGGGTGGGGGCGGGGGCCTTCTCCCCGCTACCCCCCACCATGCTCCAGCAGGTGGACCTCTCCACCCTGCAGGACCAGAAGGTTAAAGCCCTGATTGAGTTCATCAGCTCCAGGTGAGGAGAAGGCCTGTCTGCTGCACCTTTAACCCGTAGATTAGGTTACTATATGGGACTGCCTCACTCTGTTTATTCTGTTGTCCTGCTCCAATGTTACTGAATAACTGAATTCAAATTGATGACCATGGTTTCATACACTAACATATCTCTAACAAACTACAGCTTTAATCTATTTGTGTATATATAACCATAAGACATTCTGTTGTTACTTGAATAATTACCGTAATTATTTGTATTTTATATATATATATATATATATAATTTTTTTTATTATTTTATTCCATTTAAATTGTATTTGAAAGCACTAGGAATAACCACTGTTCTGATACTGTGCTATACAAATTAATTTGACTTTGACATAACCACCTTATCTTTCATTGTATTTGGTTCCATGCTCACAGTCAAGTCTGAATGGATTAGGTATTTCAAAATGCACGGATTTGACTAATAGTGTGTGCTGGGTTTGGACTTTGGTTTGGTGGTTCTGTGTGTGGTGATAACATACATGGGTTTGGAGTTACGTCAAGTAACGACAATCATGTTGTCCCTGTCCCGGCGTGATGCACTATGTTTGTTGTCCCTGTCCCGTCGTCGGTCGCTGATGTTTGGTTTGTGTTGGTTCTACAGGAAGCGTGGTCCTCTCTGGAACCACGAGGACGTCGCTCCTAAGAACCCGCAAATCAAGAGCGCCGAGCAGCTCAGTGTGTTCCTCCGACACGTGGTGGCAGTGTTCAAGCAGTCCAACGCAGGTTGGTACTATGACACTCCCCCGACAGACCACATCTATCTCTTACCTTATCGTATCTCTTACCACAGCCATACGTAACTCCTCCCACAGCCCTGTGTGACTCCTCCCCTTACCCTATTTGTTTTCCCTCAAAACCCTATATAACCTTCTCATAGCCCCATGTTACTGTTCCCAAACCAAATGTAGAGCATCCTAGCAATACAATATCTAGCTCCTCCCACAAAGCAATTTACCCCCTCCAAGCCGACTGGCTTGCTGATACAGTTTGAACTTTACATTTCACAAAAGTATGAGAGTAACGAATCCGCTTATCCTGGGTCGCGACCCGACCCCGGATAAGCGGATGAAGATGAGGATGAGAGTAACGAATCCTTGTATAGCAACAGGCGTCGACGGACAACGGGCCGGCGTACCCAGTTGTATGGTGGTCCACTCTACAACCCCCGCTGTGTCGATGCCCCTCCAGGGTTCCAGCTGGAGTCTCTGCTGAGCGAGGTGGCCCTGCAGACGGCTCTGTCCTGCACCTCCCGCCACTACGCCGGCAGGTCCTTCCAGATCTTCAGGGCCCTCAAGCAGCCGCTGACCCCGGCCACGCTGTCCGACGTCCTGTCACGCCTGGTGGAGACCGTGGGTGACCCCGGGGAGGAGGCCCAGGTGAGGACCTGCCAGTGCATTCCTCTACATTATACCCACCGTACTGCGTCGAATAGACATACAGGACATCCAAATGGGGAGAGGGGGGACTAGATTTTGCTGTTTCTATTTTGAAAACGGTACCCAGCTTTGAAAACGGTACCCAGAGATGCAGCTTGTTGACCTCAGTCTGTCAGTTGGCCTAACCCCTGCTAGGCTAGCCCCAGCCAGGTTTACCACTGTTTACTGCCACGCCGCTAACCACTTCTCTGCCCACTCCTCAGGGCTTTGTTATCGAGCTGCTCCTAACGCTGGAATCGGGCATCGACACGCTTGCAGACACGGTGAAGAACTACGACCTCCTCACAGCCTTGGCACAGTAGGTCCCATCCACCTCATCATGTTTTAAATCAACAGCTAGAAGACCATTGACCTGGTTTTTATAAATCTTAAGCCTAAGGTTCTGGGTATATTTTTAGCAGACTACCCGTAGGCATGCTTGAGCAAGATGGCCTCACCCCTACCTGCTTCCTTTATGACCTGTAGTCGATGTGGATAAAAGTGTCTGCTAAATGGTTAATGTGTAAACCAATCGACTGGAGACATTTTATGTATTTTCATGACGGTGGTTTCTCTCCCAGGACCGCGGGCCATGACCCCCTGTTGGGCGCTAAGTTTGCGGCCAACCGGAAGAGCACGGGACAGCTGAACCTCCACAGTGGCGGCCTGTTCCACCACCAGGTGCATGCGCACGCACGCAGCAACTCCCTCCGCGCCAGCCTAGATGTGCGAACGAAAGGGCGACCGCCGGCGCAGCAACACCCTGGACGTCGCCGACCGACTCGGCGGTAGCCACGGCAACCTGGCCCGCACGCGGAGCCTCTCGTCACTACGGGAGGGCGGCGGGGGAGGTGGGGGGGGCCCAGGAGGACGCAACGGGGGTGAGGCCCCGCCCCCCGTGGACCCCTCCAACCTGATGGCCACGGTGTTCTGGATCGCCACGTCGCTGCTGGAGTCGGACTATGAGTTTGAGTACCTGCTGGCGCTGCGGCTGCTCAACAAGCTGCTCGGCCAGCTGCCCCTGGATCGGGCCGACAGCCGCGAGCGCCTGGAGCAGGTCCTGGCCAAGCTCAAGTGGTACAGCTACCCCGGCCTGCTGCAGCTCTTCCTCAAGGGCTTCACCTCGGCCTCCACCCAGGAGCTCAGCATCCACCTGCTCAGCAAGCTCATCAGCGTGTCCAGACACAAGCTGGTCGACCCCACGCAGCTGGCAGGTAAACAACAGTGATGAGGAACGCTGATGCAAAACGGATGCCGTAAATCAATGTGGATAATGAGATGCAACGCTCGGTGAATTATTAGTGATATAGGCTCTTATTCAGTTGTAAAGCTCTTTCTAATAGTCTCATTTTTTTTGATTCTCACAAACGGCAACAGAATCACATCTAGCACAACTCGGATTCAAAAAGCAGTTCAAGTTAACCTCCTCCACCGTACCTGGCGGTTCCTCTTTGTTTCTTCAAGGCTTCCCCCTCAACATCCTGTGCCTGCTGCCTCACCTCATCCAGCACTTTGACAGCCCCACGCCCTTCTGCAAGGAGACAGCAGAGCGCATCGCCAAGGTGTGTGCCGAGGAGAAGTCCCCCACGCTGGCTAACCTGGCCCACATGATGAGCCTGTATAGCACGCGCAGCTACTCCCGAGACTCCACCAACTGGATCAACGTGGTGTGTCGCTACGTGCACGACTCCTTCGCCGACATCACCTTCAACCTGGTCACCTACCTGGCCGAGGTGAGCGGGCCGCCGATTAGTACACACCTGTCTGCACCTGAAGGTCACATCTCTAGCTTAGCATCGCACCTGTACACCTTAGCACCTGTACCTTGTGTACACGGCTCCACCCGGGTACGTTAATATCTCACCTGTCCAAGTGTATCGTAACGTCTGTGTACTTCTAAACCTGTACATTAACGTCACACTTGAAACTCCTCGTGGTACTGAAAGATCAAACTGGAATGAATTTGTCTTCTTTTTTTTTCATCTCTCTCACATCAGCTGCTGGAGAAAGGACTTCCCAGCATGCAACAGTCGTTGCTCCAGATCATTTACAGCCTGCTGAGTCACATCGACCTATCAGCGGCACCCGTCAAACAGTTCAACCTGGAGATCATGAAGATCATCGGGAAATATGTCCAGGTGAGCCCTCCCAGTGTTCTGACGGACAACTCTGTTGTAAAGAGTTAGAGATAGACAGACGGACATAGTTCCTCATCTGGGGGACCAGAGGATCTGTCTTTTTTGATGAAGCCGGTTTGATCAACCATAATTAAGAACTTCAATAAGCTGTTCCGAATCTATACATAAGACCGAAAACAAAAAAATGTACAGTTAATATAAAAACTAACCAAGCCAAACCCACCCGAAAGGTTCTGGATCTGAAACCAAATGTATGCTGTCTACCTGATTTAATTGTTTAGTGAGGCAAACGTAGGTAAAGGACACTTTGCGAAATGGCAATGCCCAGAAGGACCCTTCAACAGCTACCCCACTAGTGAAGCTTAATGGAGGAATTGGCTTGTCTTGACTGAAGACACATTTCCCTGCTCTGTAGAAGCCTTTTACCAGCCCACTCACTGGCCCCCGCCCCAGGCTAGCTCTCCACCAACACACTGTCTATCAAACCTGCTTTTGTGTGCATGCATGCACACAAGTGTGTACTGTGAGCAGCCTCTATAGAGGAATGTAGGTCGCTACGACGTAGTAGTAGTTCGATGAAATAATGACTGGCCTTCAATTCATACAGAAAACGCGTGATCTCTCCTACTCGCATATTTGTTAAAACTCCTACGTGTGTGTGTGTGTGTGTGTGTGTGTGTGTGTGTGTGTGTGTGTGTGTGTGTGTGTGTGTGTGTGTGTGTGTGTGTGTGTGTGTGTGTGTGTGTGTGTGTGTTGTGTGTGTGTGTGGTGTTGTGTGTGTCGTGTTGTGCGTCGTGTATGCATCATTTGCATTCACGCTCGCGTGTGCCGGTTTATGCATGTGAGTTTCTACGACCGTGTGTTTACGTCTGCGTGTCTATCCCCGCCTCCAGAGTCCATACTGGAAGGAGGCCCAGAACATCCTGAAGCTGGTGGTTTCTCGCTCCGCCAGCCTGGTGGTCCCAGACGAGATGCAGCGTTCCTACAGTGGCGAGTCGTCAGGCTCCCCCGAGGTGGCCTTCACGCGCATCTTCAACCACACCTCCAAGGAGCTGCCGGGGAAGACGCTGGACTTCCACTTTGACATCTCCGAGGTCAGAGCTCGCTCTCTGGACTGCTTAGCCTTCTGTTGTTTTTGAATACACACTCGTTGTCAGGGCTGCTGTCGAGACCTCTCATCTGCTAGGGTTAGTTTGTGACACGTTAATTGCGTTGGGGGGGTAGATATCTGGTGTTTTTTATATCAAGATACAGCTTTAAGTGTTTGTTCTTTCCCTCTTGGACACGGAATACTCCTATAGAAGGGTACAGTAGAGTTCATCTTTCTCTTTTTATTAGCATTTGTGAAAAGTGTCATGAGCTATTTGGTCACATCACATCAATATTACCTATGTTTGAAGTGATGTTTTCTGTTTTACTTAATGCTGGAACGAAGATTGCATAAAGGAGAGTGGTTGTTGAGCAGTTGATGTATGGGTTTTGGTATAAAATAATAGTGTACGACAGAAGGGGATGTTGATGTGATTGTGATGAAACATGCTATTGAACGACAGAATGGGATGTCGATGTGATTGTGATGAAACATACTATTGAACAGTAGAAAGAGATCTTGACGTGTGATTTTATTGGTCGCTCCAGACGCCAATCATAGGACATAAGTATGGGGACCAACGCACGCCTGCTGGCCGCATTGGGAAGCAGCAGGTGATCGCCGTGACAAGGAGCACCTCGTCTACCTCGTCAGGCTCTAACTCCAACGGCCTGGTTCCCGTCAGCTGGAAGAGGCCCCAGCTCTCTCAGGTAACCACGGTGATACTGGAGTTACAATCCATGACGATCAACTACCTGTCGATTCACCTGGCGATCAGGTAGCCATGGTGGCCCACTTGGTGATGGGGTGACCATGGTGACGAGCCTGACGATCAGGGAAACAGTGACACTCCTGAGGAGTGGGTAAATAGCTTTACTCTTGCCAATCAGGTTACCCTAATGATACACCTGAGGACCAGGTAACCATAGAGACATGCGGTACATGTAGGACAGGTTAGCATAGTGACACTCCGTGCGTTTAGGTAATAGTAGAGACACACATGGATAGCAGGTAAATATAGCGTCACTCCTGTGGGCAGGTAAATATAGCATCACATCTGGTTTGCAGGTTACTATAGAGACACGTTATGGTAATCATTTGCACACAGCTTGGAAGAGGTGTGTTAGGTAACAATCAAGATACCTGACTTTCAGCCAATGGGTCAGGATGTGCAGAATGGTGTCTTACTGTGATCTATTTCAGTTATTCTTTTGACGTTTTCTAGTGTGTAATTTCCTGTCAACATTTCAGAGGAGGACTCGGGAGAAGCTGATGAATGTGTTGTCGCTGTGCGGTCCCGAGTCAGGAATCCCGAAAAATCCCTCTGTAAGTCTCCTCTGAGCCCAGAGCCTCAGTCCACACCTCCACAGACCACCACAGACCTCAATCTACAACACACACATGCGATTGCCTGCCGTTTGTAACGTTAGTCTTGTGCAACTCTGTGTTTGATCGTGTCTGCCCCGGTGCGTGGCCCCAGGTGGTGTTCTCCTCCAGCGAGGACCTGGACTGTGGGGAGCAGCAGAGCAGCCTGATCCCCACGGTGGAGGAGGTGGTGCAGGAGGAGGAGGGCCAGGGAGAGGACGCCGGCAGCGAACAGCAGTTTGGCGTCTTCAAGGACTTTGACTTCCTTGACGTGGAGCTAGAGGACACAGAGGTGAGCGTTAAGGAGAACAACAAATATGGAGGACAAAGCTTGCCAAGAATCTGGCGTGATGCTCAGTGCAGGGGTTAATAAACTATAGGGGTGAGGCTTTATACTGACCAGATACACATAGACACACAGGTATACCATTAGATATACTCTCATACTCACATACTCTTCGATACACTTAAATGCACTTCTGTACTCTGAAATACACTGTTTGTTCAATCTCGGCTATACTTTGATGCACTTTAATACACTTAAGATGCCATATTCAGTGTGTTATCGATACAGAGTTCAACTTGGAAATGTGTTTTGTTAGGATACATTTCAGTAAGAATACCTTATATAAGGGTTCTATTGACAGGAAGTAAAAAGTTTTGAACTGTGTCTTATTTCAGTTACCTTTTTAACAAAGTGCTCTTGTAGCGTTCTGTTTTTCTATTGTTTTCTGGTGTGTTACAATGTTTCATCCGATCTCTCTCTGTGTTTAGGACTCAAACGACTCACAAAGTTAGTAGAGGAAAACAAACATTTTGTTCTGTGTCCTGTTTGTCTCTCTGTCTCTAACAAGCCATAGTCTTCTAACTCGCCTCTCTCACTTTTCTTCTTCTTTTGCTACAAGGAGTTGCAGGTAAGTCTGAGTAGCGCCCCCTTGGGGTTGGCCTGTTAACCTCCCTGTCTTGTGACTGTTCCGTGACGTAACGCTCCTTCAGTAAGAAACCACTTCTCCTTTGAATCGTAATCCAACTCCTTTGGTTATGTTGATTCGTTGATTCCAGAAGTTTGCTTTCAGTGCCATCAGGATATCCGGTTAGACCCCTGAAGTAAGATGAGATGTACTTTAGTAATGCAAGACAGGTTGAATCTGCTTGTCGCAGCAGAAGTACAGACGATAAATAAAGAGATTATTATGAATAAAAATATGACTATGAGAGTATGAAAAGTTTTTATCTGACTATATCGGCACTGTATTTATTCCTATATATGGTTATTTGTTTGTAACCTGTGTTTTTGCCCCTCTCCATTCGTGTGTGTATATGTATATACTTGTGTTATTGCCGCTTCCCCTTGTGCTCCCTGTCGTGCGTGGCACCCCTCTAACCTGCTGTTCCCCGCGGTGCCCTGCAGGGGGAGAGCATGGACAACTTTAACTGGGGCGTGCGGCGGCGCTCGCTGGACAGCATGGACAAGGGCGACACGCCGTCGCTGCAGGAGTGCCAGTACACGGGCAGCACGCCCAGCCTCAACCTCACCAACCAGGAGGACACAGACGAGTCGTCAGAGGAGGAGGTACTGAGTGCTAGCCAGATTCTCACTCGCGCCAACCTCGTAAGTCCTCTCCATCTACACATATTCAGCCCATACCCCCCCCCCCCCCGACCCCCACCCTGCCCTATCTATGCCGCCCCCTGCCCACTGACCCCCGCCACGCTCCTCTCTCAGAAGGCTGGCATGGTGTGTGTGCGTGGGTGTTGGGGTATGGCTGTGTGTGTGTGTGTGTGTGTGTGCGTGGGGACTTGCGCTGAGCTGAGCCACAATGGGTCAGAGGCTATCTGCTTGCTTCCTGGCTGGTGAGAGACACGCCCCCTTCCACCTCCTCCGTCCCCTTAGTCCCCAGTGCAACATTACTGTTGATGCCCGCACGCTACCATTAGGTAAGTACAGGCTACAGCCTAGGACAGTGTACAGTATAGAACCAGTTAAGTCCTGAATAGTGCTGACCTACTAACTTGGTTTTATAGTATGGTATGCTGAGATCATTCAGTTCATTCCTAAAACCAAGTCGAACTGACTGCAAGCTGTTCTACTTGGACACTTAATTGGCCAAAGGAACTACACCTCGAAATTCGAGCCGACGTACGGGATTGTTTAAAGAGGTTGACGATCATCATAGGGTTAGGGTTAGGCAGGGGCTATAAAGAAGATGTATCTTCACTAATAACTGAAGGAGAGCTTCAGCTTTAGATATGCGATATATGCAATTTATTGTCAATTTAAGACAAAGTGACAAATTTACAGCATGGTTCTCTGCCTTTCGTTGATTTCAGTTTCAAAGTTATTTGGCTGCTTCTCTCTTAACCACACCTTGCTTTGCACTGTTTGTAGGAATCTGTTTTCTTTCTGGATGTAGTGCTGCTTCAGTCCTCTTGGACAACCTTATTTTCCAATATATTTCTCTACTTACTCCCTGCTCTGTTGTGCATCTTGAGAATGAGCCTAACTCCCTAAAACTCTTACCCACCCCCCCTTTATCACATTCAGCATGCCTTGTGTGACATTAGAGCATTGGAAGAGCCTTTAGAAATTGATTAACTACTACTATCTTGACCATTGCACAATTTCACTTAATGTTTTTGCCTTGCTGAATTTTAGACAAAAATGATCTAATCTGTTATCTTAACTTATTATCTTTTAACATGTATATATGGATGAATCGTTAGATGCATGCATAATGAAAGTGACCAGAGAGAAGGAGCCGGGTGCTTGACAGTTTAGTAGCCTGCTCTTCAGACCTCTGACGAAGCGCAAGCAGGTGTAGCAGTTGAATACATTTTATATATGAAGTGTGTTTAATTAAAAAAAAATACGTGGGAGTATTTTGTGTGGTCGGTCCGTCTCCCTCTCAGGGCGAGCGCTGACCAGACGATGCTTATCTGGTGTCATTTCCTGAACAGCTGAACAGCGACTCGGCCGCGGACGACGCCACCTCCAACCACGTGGACTCCCTCCTGCAGTCCCAGGAGTCATGCAGCAGCGTGCTCACCGAGGACGTAGGCTGCCCCTTGCCCTCCCTCCCCTCTCACCCGTCCCTTCCCCGGCTGGACAGCCCCGCCCTGGACCGCCCCGTGCTGGAGAGGGCCCATTCAGACAGCACCAGCAGCCAGCTGCCTGAGGTGCGGACAATCGGGATCAGTAATACGCTGTGGTGCTCGGGCGCTTTCTAGTCTCTGGCGGCATGCTCTCTGCTCGGGCTGTGGGGTTATAGGGGGTATCTTTGCCTGTGTTCTCTCCTCCGCCTGTCTCTCCTCCTTGCTCTGTCTGTCTTTCTGTCTGCAATGATGGGTTTCTGATGGGATGCATGACGCTAGGTGTGTCCAACTGTCTGTCTGGAAGTGTGTCTGTGTGTGTGACGGGGCGAGCAATACAGCAGGCCTGTGTTGCTGCTTCTGTGTGTGTGTGTGTGTGTGTGTGTGGTGTGTGTGTGTGTGTGGGGGGGAGGGTAGGGTGGGTATGTGTGTGTGGCAGCTCTGCTTTGAGTTTTGGGTCGGCGTGGGGCTTCATCCTCCAGCTCTGTGTTTCTTATGGGTTTTCTTTGTGGGGTGCGCTTGTTTTGATTCGGGGAGAGATCATAGTGCAAAAAAAAAAAAAAAATCAAGCGCTCACCTCAGGTCAGCTGTTACTGCTCACTAATAATTCCCACCTCCGAGCCGAGAGCTCCAAACATCTAACCCCTCCCCTACGATGCCGTCACCTTCAACCCACCGTCATGTGAGTACCACTGCATTAAACTCCAGTCGGTTCTTCTTCAAAGTGTAATCAGGACTAGACTGGAGCACACCACCTGATTAAACGGAAGGCGTTGATGTTGTTGGCATGATTTGTGAGGACATTAAGGGGCTAAGGCCACTCCTTTGATCAGCTAACCACTTAAGCGTCACCTGCTAACCGCTCTCTTTCTTCCCACTAACACCGGTGACTCGTGTGCTCTCCTTGATGTGCGTTTGTCAGCGAAGCGACCTCGGGTCACGCCTGAGGCCCCCATTTTCTGACCTCACCTGGGTAACATCATGCATCTCCTGACGCCTAGCTGATGGGGACCACGTGGTAGCCATCCCTCTGCATTAGCAATCCCTCTGTGTTAGCCCCGGCATGGTCTTGGGGAAAACAATGGCTTGGCTCCTAGCAGACGGCTAGCTGCGTGGAGCTGGCCGAGATCTGGCAAGCAGCCTCAATGTCATCTGGAGGACATCTCCTCCATCACTGGCCCCCAGCTCTTAGTTTAATGAGCATCAGATAAAAGCATCAATAGTCTTAGTCACCCCGCCCCACCACCCGCAGCACCACGCCTGGTCCTCCCCCCACTATCAGACCGGCAACGCTCCTGAAAGCTTTCCGGGACGGCTGGCACACTGCCATACCCCTCTTTGCATTGGTCTCTCTTCAGTTAAAACAAAAATGAAAACAAGGGGACATGAATTAGTTTCGGTTGGGTCCTCGCTGTGTGGTCCCATTAAATATCCGCCCCTCCCCCTTGACATTTCACCCTCCCGGACACTTTCAGTGATGGGGTTTAATCTGGTGTTCTGCACAACCTGCGTCATTCACCGTAACCGCCTGGTTACCGTGGTCTGATGTAATTCAGCGTCCCCTGCTCCCCCTGCCCTCTGGGTTGCTTTAGTCATCGATTTTTACACAATTCTTACGTCAACCTCTTTAGCCGTTTCAGGGAAACCCAATTACCACACAGCCATGTTTTCTTTTTTGCTGACGCAGTGCAAAATGCGTGGGTTTACTTAAGGGAGGAATTCATTTCTCACGCATGTGCCATAAATCTATGGTTTATCGGCCGTAGCGCCGTTCCATTCTCCCGGTGGTCTTCCGTATGCTAAGGGCCTGTCACGGCTGATGTGGTGGGTGGTTTACGAGGGGTCGGTTCACATCCCTATCGGCGCCCCAGTGATGGACGGTTATTAGCCCTCTATTTGTTCCATAGTTCCTATGGTTCTCGCATGGGAAACATTTTCTTCCACGGAGCCACTCTGAGAAAGTGTCTTTGTTAATGGAACTGGTCGATCTTTCAGTGTATACAGTGTATTTGAACAGGTACTGCCAATGTGACGCTAATAAGATCCTTTGTGTCTGGTGTATACATGCGAGTACAATGAGCCTAGTGTTTGGTTTGAATGAGATTTTGTATTTAGTTAAACCTGCACTATGCAAGTCTTTCCATTTGAAGCCTCTAGTGAGTGGTCGCTGCAGTTCCAGCTGGTTCATTTTGAGACATCACTGTCGTCTTGACTTTTTCCTGATGGGGGGCAATAGTGGACCAGAATGAAGTGTAGTCATGAAGTCTCACAGTGCAAGTGTAAAGTACAAATATCAAACTTTATATACAAGAGGCTTTTTGACCTCCCCCCTGTGTGGCTCTGTGTTTCAGGACGCCGTCAGCATGACCGCCGCGGACGAGCTCAGTAGCAGCGTGAGCGAAGACACAGGGTTTTTGCAGTGTGCCCCCCGCTGCCCTCTGACCCCTCGGATCTCTGCGACCTCCCAGACTCGCAGGACCCCCAGGACGAGCTGGACCCGGGCCCCCCTCCCACGCCGGGCCATGACACTCCGCGGGGGGTACCTGTGTGAGGACGAGCCCCACCGGCACTGCCGCTGCCCATGGCCCCGACGCCGCTCCCGTCGCTGCCCGACAGCCCCTGCGGCTCAGTGTGTGAGGAGGACGTGACCCTGGCCCTGAAAGAGCTGGACGAGCGTTGTGAGGAGGAGGAGGCCGACTTCTCAGACATGTCCAGGTGAGCGCAACGAGGAGGTCCTCGCGAAGAAGTAGTAGAGTCAGGAACTCAGGGAGCAAAGCAAATTTGTAGAGCAGCGCTGTGAGGCTATTGGTTAACTTTCTCAAGCACTTTTTAGGCGTTGCTCTACAAAGTACTTTTTTGGTTAACTTCCTAAAGTACTTTGTAGAGTAACGCCTTAATGCTATTGGTTAACTTTCTAAAGTACCTTGTAGAGCAACTTCTTGATGCTATTGGCTAAGTTTCTTAAGTTCTTTGTAGAGCAACGCCTTGATGCTATTGGTTAACTTTCTAAAGTTGCTTTGTAGAGCAACTTCTTGATGCTATTGGCTAAGTTTCTTAAGTACTTTGTAGAGCAGCGACCTTGATACCTATTGGCTAACTTTCTCTAGTACTTTATAGAAGAACGCCTTGATGCTATTTGGCTAACTTTCAAATACTTTGTGGAGCATCATCATGATGCTATTGGTTATTTTTTTCAAGTACTATGTAGAGCAGCGCCTTGATGCTATTGGTTAACTTTCTCAAGCACTTTGTAGAGCAACGCCTTAATGCTATTGGCTAACTTTCTCATGTACTTTGTAGAGCAACGCCTTGATGCTATTGGCTAACTTTCTCAAGTACTTTGTAAAGGCATGCCCTTATGCTATTGGTCAACTTTCAAGTACTTTGTAGAGCAACGTCTTGATGCGATTTATTAACTTTCTCATGTACTTTGTAGAGCAATGCCTTAAGGCCATTGGTTAAGTTTCAGTGTCTCATAGAGCAACATATTTAGGCTATCAGCAAAGCTGTCTCGTGTCCTGTTAAGGCTTTCGGGTAAGCAACGTGTTAAGGCTTTCAGGTATGTTTCTCAGCTCTTTAGCGCCCCGAGAAAGTGCTTCAACCAGCAGTGCTTTTAGGACATCACCAAGCTGCCTGAGGTCCTCATAAAGACATTCATTAAATCCATCACTTCAGGGCCCTTGGTAAGCTGTCTCAGGTCCTCATAGTGCAATGTTTAAGTCAAATCCATCAGCAATACTTTTAGACCATTGGTCAGCTGTTCACTAATGATCTTGGGTGAGGTTCTGAAATCCCACCAGGTGGGTTGGGATGGGCTGGTGTTTTTCGTGATAAGATACTTCACACTGTGCTCTGTTGGGTTTGTCCAAAAACAAACCACTCTAAAAGTGGTGTGGTGACAAAGGGGCAGCCCTGTCTGGGTCCTCTCCCAGGAGCAGCCGGCCTAAGTTTGAAGGTTGTCCCGCAAGCTCCTCCTGAAGGTGGGCCAACGGAGACTGGAGGACAATGAGCCTGGCCAGGGACACAAATCAAACTGTGAACCGCTCTGTAGAAAGGAGCTGTGCCAAACCCTTGAAAACAAACACCAGGTTCAGCAAGTGAACCAATGTTCTTAGGGACTTTAGAAGAAAGGATTTTTTGCTTCATACCTCTGTCACTTATTTTATGCAAATTGGATTTAGTACCTAATATTTCAAATATTAATGTAAAAAAAACTAAATGAGTGTGGTGTTCGAGTATGGTGGTTGTCAATAGTTTACGAAAGAGTGTTAGGTATTCAGATTCTGTCTGAGTTGAACTATTAAGCTGAGGATGCGTGTACAAACATAACCTGAGAAGCATTTGGTCCCCTTTTGAGAAAGAGTTTGTTCCAGCTAGTTGCATTAGAAACATACAGGGAGTCCTGATGTAACAGGGATTTTCGCATTTAAATGCACCACCACAGTTAAACACAAGACCTTCACTGAGTGGAGGGGGAAGGGGGCTGGGAGGACTGCAATAAAAGGGATGTCTGAAAGTAAAGTGTTTATGTGCCAAGAACGAAAGGGAGTGAGCGTGAGGGAGCGAGCTTGGGGCCTAGCTGTTATCCAGCTAGTTTATCGTGTAAGTGTGTAGCAGTGAGGTTCTCTACACACTCCTTGCACTGCTGTGTGGGACGGTAGCATCGCGCTTTTGCAGTTTGCCATCGCAGCGCTATCGCGCTGCAGAGCACAGAGCGAGAAACAGACAGAGAGCAAGAGACGCAGAGCAAAAGAGAGAGGGGCTGTTTGAGGTGAGGATGAGGACAGAAACAGTGACTGCTACAGCGCTCGGCAGCACTGGCTTTCGCTACTTCTACTCTGTCTGCTTCTTCAGGCTCTTTGGTCCACTGGCCTGTGAGTATCTTGGATGTCTAAGAGAGGAACGCGGGCATTTGCATGCTAAATTGCTAATAACTCAGTGTGTTGTTTTTCTGCCGGGGCACTGCAGTAGAATAGAGCTTAAAATAGACTGCAGGGAGAGAAGGGAAGGGAGGGGGAGAGAGTAGCAGCAGGAGGACGGGGGGGGGGAAGGGGGAGAGCAACATGTGCATTTGTTTTGCTGTTAGCTTTGTTCTCCGTTAGCTTTGCATTAGCTCTGTGTTAGCTAGGGGGTTAGCACTGTACTCTGTTAGTGACACGCTCCCTCTGTTAGCATTGTTCTCCTTGTTAGCTCAGCGTTAGCTCTTTGTTAGCTTTACTTTTAGCTTTGTGTTAGCTTTTCTATGCATCATCTTCGTCGTTTATTTTAGCTATGTAGCTATGTGCTCCCAGTGTTATCTCTTTGTTATCGCTGTTAGCGTTGTTTTGGCTCTGTTTTTCCTGTGTTTGATCTGCTGTAGCTTTTAGAGCTGTGTTAGCTCTGCGTCAGCTCTGTGGAAGCACTTTGTTAGCGCACGGAAAGTTCTCTTAGCCCTTCCTTAATGCTTCCGTGCTTCCTGTGTGTTCTGTAGTCAAGATGACTGTGAGACGGAGGGCTTCCCAGAGATCCAGCCCTCTCCGCCCCCCTCGCCTTTCCTCTCTGCGATCTTGGCGGCTTCCAACCCGTCGCCTATGACAATGAGGAGGAGCGCTGGCGTTGCCACGTCAACCAGATGTTGTCCGACACACGACGGTTCTCTCTGCCGTTTACACATTCCACGTGTTCTCTCGACTCTTCCAGGTGAGAGGAGGTTGGAGTGTGTGTGTGTGTGTGTGTGTTTGTATTGTTTATTGTCTGTTTTGTTTTTGTATTCTGTCCTTAGCCCATGTCTTTGGGCAGGTAGTGATGTTGTTTATTATTGTTGTTGTCTACCACAGAACATCCAGAGGAAGTTTGGCTCCATCACCACCACTCGGCCGTCAGGTTCTAGGGGAGCGGCTCCAGCGAATGGGCAACCAGTTCCTCAGCTCCCTTGAAGTCATGACCTCTCACTCCAACTGTCCCACTGTGCTGCTGGATGCCGAGACGGTGAGACTACATAATAAAGGCAGAACACCTGCTCTTCTATTTAGATTTTTTGAAACTCAAATAATGAAATGGTTGAGTCTTAGAATACTGCCACACTGTCATTCATTTATTCGGCTTTCTTTGAATGCAGAGGTTCAAATAGGTTGTACAAGACACAAGTTCTTCTCTTCAACACAGCCTAAATCGTATGCTTTATCCCTTTCAGTTACTGAAGCCTGGAGCATAATTGGAATTGTACTTTTATCATTCCATGTGATGCATTACTGTAGAAGTTTAAGGAGCTACAGAAAGCTTAATTTAGTGATTTGTATCCTAAGATACATTTTGTCTCCTCTGTCCTATCTCCTGCCTCCTCTATCCTATATTCTGTCTCCTCTGTCCTGTCTCCCGTGGGTGCAGCTGTTGTCCTGTGGTCTTCTGGAGACGTTGAAGTTCAGTGTGCTTGAGCTGCAGGAGCATCTGGACACCTATTAATGGAGCAAGAGAGAGGCTGCTGAGCAGGTGAGACAGTACCTTCATAATCTTCTCATCCTCGTCTGCCTCCTCAGTCACCCATCACACTGTCCGTCCTTGAATGTAAATAAAGCGTTGAAGAATATTAGAAAAGGGTGTCTTTGTCTGGTTCCAGTGGTCTGTTCGTCTCTCGGAGGCGGTCTCTGATTGAATGTCCGTCTGGTGTGGCAGAGTATCATCATCATACTACGTCAGATGCATGACTCCTGCCTGGCAGATAAAATATGTGCTCTGCTGCTAAACGAGTTATGGAGGCCTGGTGGTGTGGTGGTGGGGGTGGTGGGGGCTCTAGAGGGGCGGTGAGATTGCAAAGGCTGCTGGGATGCGGGGAGACTATTGAATGAGGCAGTGCCAGTCCTGAGGGCCACCCAACTACCTCCTCCTCCTCCACATCACCTCCCTCCTCTCCCCACTGTCTTCTGAGACCCCCCCCTCCCGTGTGCGAATGTAGCAGACTCCTTTAATTCGCTAAGTACAACACTTTTATTAAATCTAGCCCTGCCCCCTCCTAGCAGTTTTACACACACACCACGGACATACACACACCACGCTACACACACATGATGGGGGAAGGGGAACTTTTCTTGAACTCACTGTTATTGGCTTCTCTCCCTCTCTCGTCCTGCTACTCTCTCCCTCCCTCCCTCTCCCTCTCTCGTCCTGCTACCCTCTCCCGCTCTCCCTCCCTCTCCTTCTCTCGTCCTGCTACTCTCTTCCTCTCCCTCTCTCTCTCCGTCCCTGCTACTCTCTTCATCTCCCTGCTTCTCTCCATCCGTCTTTGCTATCTTTCTCTCCTTCTTTCCGTCTCCTTCAATCTTGTCAATCTTTTCTAACCTATCTCCATCCAACTCTCTCATCCTCTTCATCTCCCTCCCTTTGCCTCTTATCTATCCCATCTCTCGGCCTCTCTCTTGCTCCATCTCCATCTCTTCACTTCCTCTTTCTGTCCCCATCCCCATTATTATCCCCCCTTTATGTCCATCTCTTCTTTTCACCCCTCTATGTCCATGTCTTTCCCTTTCCCTATTTCCCCCCTTTCTTATATCTCTGTCTCCTCCCTTCTGCCCCTCTCCCCTCCCTTGCTCTGTTTTCTCCCTCTGTACCTCTCCTGATCTCCAGTGGCTGGAGAACTGCAGAGAAGACGTTTGGAGATAAAGATGGCTGTCAGCGGGGGACAACCACCAGGCCCAGTGTGGACCACAGCCCACCAAGCTGCATCACAAGTCCCACAGCTTCAAAAGACAACGCTTGTTTCAGTGCTTCAATAAAGACCTAATTTGAATCAAGATGTTGTTGAATCCACATCAATATTTAATAACCTGCTTCAAATAAAGACTAAAGACTGAGTACCTGATTTGATATAATGGCTAATTTAAATAAGATCGCCTGCTGCTAAATATCTTGTTTTGTCCGAGGCCTAATTGATCATCATTTCCAGGAAGACAACAGGAAATGGCAGAATAATCCAATTGGAGCTCAGACTGTGGGTTACAGAGTCCAAACAGAGGGGTGATGGCCCAGGCTGCCTTACTGTTATCTTACTGCTGGCATCTTTAAGCTGTCACTTTAGCCAAGAGCTGGCATATGACAGACTGCTGTAAGATAGATACATCTAGGGGATGATTAGACTTGGATACGCCTGCTGTCTTGCTGTGTCTCTCTACCCTCTCTTTCTCTCCTATTGTCTTGATGTGTCTACGTCTTTCTCCTACTGTACCTACTGTATATACTGTCTTGCTTGTACCTGATTTTGTTCTTTTCTTGATGTCAACTTGTGCCTTGGTTTCACCAGGATAAGCATGAGGGGACCAGGCTTTAGTCTCTCTGCAGGCAAGAGGAATGCTAGCTAGCTGAAGAATTGTACTGGCTAGCCTTGCACTCACAAGCTTCCTGAATATTAGCTGGCTAGCATATTACTGGCTAGTAAAAACACTTGTTGGCTAGCAGAGCTCTGGCTCGCCTATCACTCGCTAGCTACCTGAGCACTGCACTCTCAGAATTCTGGCTAGCTTAGCGCCAGCTGGCAGAGCACTTGCTGGCTTAAAGAGCTCTGGCTAGTAGTGTGTTAACAAGCAAAACATTTGCTGTCTAGCAAATGTCTCTGGCTAGCTAAACACTCACTGGCTTCTAGTCCTTAGCACTGCCAGCTAACCACTGGCTAGCTAATTCACTTTGTTATGTGGCCACGGTGCTATGTTGAGCTGTTATGTTTAAGCACACTAATTCTTTGATTCTTTTCTTCCTCTTCCTGTGTGTTTTTGTGGTTTTGTTGTGGTTGACCGTGCTCGCCTTCTTGCTTAGCACATGGAGAATCTAGCAGTAAGTCGTTCTCATACCGTGAACTCTTATCACCATAATCATTCCATTCAGACCCAACCCCTCTCACCGCATCATCCCGCTTCATTTGACAGGCTGCCCAGCAGACCGGCATCCTTCTCCATCTTTATTTCACCGTGCTTCACCCTTCCCCAATGCAATCCTGCTCAAGTGCTTTAGTGGCTCTGTTAGGGCAGCTGGTTGCATTGCAGATCCCTCTCACCTTATCATATCCTCCCCCGTCGGTGGTGGGTGGGTCGGGGGGCGTTGCGTGGTGTTAAGAGGAGTGAAGGATGAGGGGAGAGCATCGCTGTTTACTTTACTTTTTCATCCTGCATGCGTTATCTTCCATCGCATGGTTTCTCTTATCATGTGATCCTTTATTAGATGTTTATCTTGTGGTTAGGAAACTGGATTCTTTTGGTGTTTTGGTCGAAAGGACACGCTGTTGCTCACTGCTGCCCCAACCTCCCTTCATGTCCTCCATGGTCACATTAACCCCATCTCAGCTTGGCCATCCTTCTTCATTGATCGCTTCCCCCGCCCTCCTCTCCTCTTAATGTCCAGGATCCTCGCCTTGTCCAATCATTCATTCGTACTCTGTCTTAATATCATGTGACACCTGTGGAGTTCTGTGTGGAATTTTTGGAGGTGATTTTATTAGAATTGACTTTCTCTCTCCCTCCACCCAACCTCTTCTCTCTCTTTCTCTACAGGAGTTGGATTGTTGTCGTCGCGCTCTACAACGTCTCATTTCAGCTGCTATGCTGCTGTTGTTCCAGGGCTTACTGCAAGCTCATTCAGCTAAGCAGGGGTAGAAACCATCAAGAGGGAGGCAGAGGTAGCCCCACCATGGGATATTTTATCTGTTTATTTCCCCTCCTAACACACACTAAACTGGGGGGGAGCCCATTGGGTAGACTTTTATTTTGATATTAATCGTCTAACAATTACTCGGAATGCAAACACTTTAGCCTGGGATCAAAGCCCTCACTCTCTAGAGCGTACTGCATTATTTCTAACCAGTTGAGTGCGACAACAAATCAAACCCAGAGCCTTTCATGTTGGTGCTGTTTCTCTACCAGAAGCTGGGGCTGACCAGAGGATCATGACTTTCATGGTCCTTAATGGTTTTCCAGTTAAAGCCCGGAATGACACCAGCTCTCTGGGTTCTCGGACAGTGTGCGCGTAATCTCTCCTGGAGTACCTGATTTCTGTTTACTATTCATGAGTCATTAGCTGAAGCTTTTATCGAAGTGATTTGCACGTGTATATGTATATACATGTAATTTAAAGAGCAGGTGTGTTCGAGGGAATGCTCCTGGTAGACCTGCGACAGTGGGGTTCTAAAACCCAGACCCTTTCAGAAATGGGACATAAGTGAACAGTCTAACCACAACAATGTTACTCATCATCGTAACAAGGCACATTCCTCACTAGCTGTCTTTGGAAACCTTCTACACTTAGTTTTTTTATCGCGCGAATCCTGAATCGTGCCATGGAGTGCATCTTGGAGCAGAATGTAGATGGACGATCGATCGGAGAGAAGGTGCAGTTGTGGCTTACTAAGCCACGCTGCTACTCTCTATGTGTTTTTATAGCCTTGGAGGTGCTATTTGACTTGCTATTTAATACTGTTTGTAGTTAGGCTTTTAACCGTTCCGTCTCCCCTGTCTGTGTTTTTATGCTTTTGGAGGCTCTTTTATAGTCCAATCTCACTATAGGTTTGTCTAGGATCGCGTGCTTCAATTTGTCCTGCTGGGGTGGAGGAAGCTTGGCCGCGTTGTGACATTGTACCCGCTTTATGATGTAGCAGTCTGTTATATTGACATGGACGTTGTTTGTGCATAGATTTCTTTCCCTTATACTAATCTGCCGGGATTACCCTTTACTCGTTTGCTTTATACTGTTTTGAGTCCTACTAGTCTGTTTCTGTGTGTGGAACTGTCTGTGTCCATTTCCGCATCTTAGGTTTTTATTATGTCTGTCTGACTTCCTGTC
>OLKM01001027.1:162931-183595 GCA_900291075.1 Melanogrammus aeglefinus | reverse complement strand
TCGACCAGTCCTGTTCTCTCACCGATCTCGTCATGTAACGCGCCGTATCCCAGTGCTCCGCCAGGCAATGTACGCAGTGCTGAACGATGCAGCTGACTCGCCGCTCTGCTGCCGTGTGATGTAAACATCGCCCGTGTATGATTACTGACGGTCCTGCCGAGCGAGCAGAAGTGAGCGTCCAACTTCTCTTTGACAGTGTGGTACTCACATCTCGCTCATCAGCCGAGGTGCAAGGACGTTAGATGTCTTCCGCCTCTCCCCTTGTGTTAGATCAAAGCATTGATCTTGATTTTCCCTCCGTTGGGTTTCCAAACACTGAAGCGATACGAAATCGGTCGATCGGATCCACTTCGCCATTCTCTCTGTTTTTGAAACGAGAAATGTCTCCGGAGAGAGCAACTTGAAACTGGTTACAAATGAACGTCTGTCCGATCCGTTGGCCCTGGTAACGATTGCGTCAGCACAAAGTTAGCAGCGTTTTTTTAATGGTTCCCTTACCGCGACAAGCGGTTGGCCAACACTAACTACTAAAAAGACACTTTTTTCACGGAAAAAATAACAAACCGCCAGCTGACGGTTTCACTGGCACTAAAATAACTTCTGAATAATTAACTTCTGACAACCACTGTTGTAGCGTATAAGGCTATCGTCAAGACGAAGGAGGCAGGAGCACATAGAGACACACCAGCCTGTTAGTCCAGGAAACGTTGGTCTGCTTTATGTCAACCATGACAACTAGAACGATTCTACAGTCACTAGCAGGACTTATCTTACACAAAACAAACAGCTGAAGCAAAACTAATTCCCCCTTCAGATCAGCAAGGCGATGATCAAGAGAAAAAAAGTGAGTCTGCAAAAGACCACGCCCAAACGTCCTTCCATGGAATCCCATGAATACGAAGGGATAGAGCCGAGAATAACATCGGTTTCCATTAGTCCCCACCACCGGGGGCGGAGCACATAGTCCGAACTCCCCAATAAGGGACTTCTCTCGTCCGTTTATTTAAGAACACGGCGGGAGTGCCACAGTCTGGCAGACAAAACCACTCGTCAAATTTTGGCGAGCCAATAGGAAGCCGTCTCTACTCTCGCTTTCCCAATTTGAAAAACGGCAGGAGAGAAATACTGGCGGATAAGGGTCCTCAACCCAAGCCGGTAGAAGGCATCCGACTCCTAACACAAGAGTTGCCGAGTGAAGCCCCTGGCATGTCTACATGTAAAAACGGACAATAGGCCTGGGGGAGGACCAGAGACGCAGCCGCGCATAATGGTCCTGCGACCGGAACGCCTCTGAGCAGAAACCGTCGAAGCAGCCCACGCCCCGTGTCGAGTGGAGCTCTAACCCCCAAGTGGTGGCACAAGTCCTGTCGAGCATAGGCTAAGCAAACACCTTCACATATCCAGCGAGAAAACCCGGCTGTTAGAGAGAGCGCGGCTTCCTGCTAGCGTCGGCTATAAACCAAACAACTGTGGTGTGGAGCGGAACGCGGCCGCGTTCACAACATAGCCTAGCGCCCGCAGACCGGGCACAGGAGATGCCACTTCCGCCTCCGCCTCACTAGAAATGAGGCGGGGGTGAAAAAGCCTAAGCAAATAATATCTCCGACCGAAGAACTATTTAATGTCTTAGGGAGGAACGCAGGAATTAGTCTGAGCAGGCGCAAAGGGAGCGTCCTCGTTTAAAGCAAACACCAGCTCTGACATGACAGGAGCGGTCAGCTCAGCAGGCCCGTTGGCAGAAACCAAAGCCAAGTAAGAGCGGCGTCTAAAGGCAGGGCATCCAAAGGGCCTGAGAAAGAGGCCTCGAAAGGGTCCCTGGACATGACCGCGCAGACACGGTGGGGGAGTGTCCCAGCGTGGTGTAAGACGCGCATAACAAGTGGCGAAGACCCAGTCTAGCCCACGCAAAGACCTCTTGACTAGTGGATGGCTGAAGACGGTCCACCATCACAGGCCCGCATGGCCAGCTGAAACAGCTGCCGCATAGACCTTGATAGTGGAAAAGGCCAAACCCTTCTCCAATAAGTGCTGCAGAAAAGCAAGCACGCTTCCCACCTCGCAATGGCATGGAACAGCGTGGTTCCTGTCACACCAATCAGAGAAAGCGCACCACTTCGCCGCATAGAGGGAAGAAGTAGAAGGCGCACGAGCACCCTGGATAGTGTTGATAACCGCTTCAGGCAAACCTTTGCCCTGCAGGATCAACCTCTCAGGAGCCAGACCAGCAGCCGTCCCGATACAATCGGGCGGGGTGGTGCACCGTCCCATGGGCCTGCGAAAGGCGCATCCGGCCTGAACGGTACCGGCCACGGCGCCGTCCGTGAGAGCGCCGCCAGCTCTGGAAACCACAGAGCTGAAAAGTTCACCGGAGCCACTATAATCAAGGACAATCTCTCCTGTCTGACCCGTTCCAGAAGAGGAAGGATCAGCTGGAGCGGAGGAAACGCATACAAGAGAACCCGGAGGCCAAGGTGTGTGCGCCAACCGCATCCACCCCCAACGGGGAAGATCCCGAGGGTTGAGGAGAGAACCACAACCTGCAGTGTGTGTTTCTCCCTGCAAGGCGAACAGGTCCACCTGAGCCGTCCCGAACCTCTGCCAGATCAGTCTGACAATGTCGGGATGTAACCGCCACTCGTCGCGGGACCGCCGCGGGACCGCCGCGGGACCGCAGGGCCCTCAGACTGAGGAGATACTGATGAGCCCAAAGCCAGAGCTCGACCGCCCTTCTGGTGGGAGAGCGAGAGGAAGCGCACTCCCCCCTGTTTTGTTTATGTAAGCCGCCGCCGAACACACTGTCTTGTCCTGATCAGAACGTGGCGGCGCCACGCAACCAGGTGAAAAGAAATGCAAGAGCACTTTCCTCACAGCGACGAGTTCCAGCACATTTATGTGGACTGTAGGGGGCGTGCGCCACTCGCCTCCCACCGAGAGTGAGAGAGGCACGTTTCTTCCCCAACCCGTCAACGAGGCGTCCGTGTCCGACAAAGACGACAACACATAGGGCGTTCACTCTGCTCAGGGGAACACCCCTGAGAAGGGCGGGGGGGGGTTCGCCACCAATATCCCAGGTCTGGCGACACTGAACGGGGTAGGAGGAGCACCCTGAACTTGTGTCGCACGGGGTCCAACCGTTGACAGGAAACCACCGCTGGAGTCTGCGAATAAAGAGCAGACCCAGGGGTACCACGGGATGGGCGGCTGCCATCAGCCCCAACAGGCGCATGGTGGACAGCGCGGTCACGTTTCTGAGAACGCGAAAGCGGAAGAGTGCCCAACAGGATGGTGTCTCGCCGAGGAAGGCGAAAGCCTCGGCTGTCATGGCGGCTGAGTCCAGGGCAAAGCCTCAAGTAGACTATCTGCTGGGCCGGGGAGCGGGAAGCTCTTCTCCCAGTTGATGGGCCAAACCCCAGGAAAGAGAGATGGTTAATCACGTCATGGTGTGTTCCCTTCTCGCAGCTTCCTCTGAGTCGCTCAGAATAAGTAGGTGTCGTCGAGGTAGAAGAGAAACCCTCTTTTCCCTGACGCCTGAGCGGTCCCAACGCCGTCTCCACACCACTTCGAGAACGTGCGCAGGGGGCCAGGGAGTAGCGAATGGCAGGCACTGGTACTCGTACGCCAACCCCATAAAGGCAAAACGGAAACTTCCTGTGCGCCTGCCGAACAGGGACGTGGAAGTAAGCATCCTTGAGATCCAGGGATGTGAACCAGTCGCCCGCCCTCACACATCGATACGATAGTGAGCATTCTGAATTTCCTCGCGGCAACGAATCTGTTGAACACGCGAAGATCCAGAATAGGTCTCATCTCCCCTGACTTCTCTGGAACCCAGGAAGTAGCGGGGTAAAACCTAGGTGTAACTCGTGGGGGGGGGGGGACAACGACAGTGATGGCCCCCATCTCCAAGAGACGGGCCACTTCTGCTGCCAGAGCCGAGCTTGCCGCTGGGTCCCATAGCCTGGTCTCCACCAACCCCATAAAGGGTGGGGGACGGCGCTTGAACTAAATGGGATGACCCATCTCAACGTGTTGTCCAACCACGATGGTAAAACGCACCGCTCTAGCCAACACGCATAGCGGTCGGAGAGAGGGCGAGCTGACAGCTGAGGAACGCTGTCTAGGAATAACCCGTATTCCTCGGCCCCTATCGCCTCCACACATGTAGTGTGTGGACCAAAGGGGCCATCCCATGAAAGGGAGGAGGCTCAGCGAGCGTGGTAGACGTTACGGAGCTAGTCGCTGTACAAACAGTGAGCTGTCTAGACGCCGCGCTCGTGTCTGCTGAACAGGCAACGAGCCGCTTAGCCGTAGCACTCGTGACCGCGCGTTGTCCGCAGACCCGTCTTCTCACCTTCCACAGACTGTAGAAGGGAGGCAAAGGGGATAATGTGGGAAACTAGGAGACTAGTACAAGCGTCCGTATCCACGGGCCCGTGTAATGAGACTCCAGTCCGCCCACAAAGCTCAAAGGGACGCCTCTTCTTAGAAGCAGGTGAACCAGAGGCTATGTAGACACGCCGACCTGCCGCCACCCTACAGCCACCGGGCTGAGGGGGGGGGGGGGGAAGAGGCAGCCTAGAGGAATTTCGCTCCTTAGAGAGTATGTACTGCCATTCGGTCGAACGTCGCCGCGCTCATGTCTGCTGAACAGGCAACGAGCCGCTTAGCCGTAGCACTCGTGACAGCGCGTTGTCCGCAGACCCGTCTACTCACCTTCCAGACTGTAGAAGGGAGGTAGAGGGATAATGGGGGAAACTAGGAAACTAGTACAAGCGTCCGTATCCACGGGCTCGTGTAATGAGTCTCCAGTCCGACCACAAAGCTCAAAAGGGACGCAGCTTCTTAGAAGCCGGTGAACCAGAGGTTATGTAGACACGCCGTCCGGCCGCCATCCTACAGCCACCAGGCTGAGGGGGGGGGGAAAGGCAGCCTAGAGGAGTATCGCTCTCTAGGGAGTATGTGCTGCTGTTCGGCCGAACGTTCTTTTCATCCTTATTAGGAAAAGAAAAAGTGGGAGCAAGCCTGTAGAACTTCTGGCTCCGCGGTGCTGCTCTCTGTGGCTGCGGCAGTGGGCGGAGGCGGCCCCCTGGAGCGCGCTGGGCGCCGGCCTGGACCCCCGCTTCCTCCCGGCCTGCTGATGGGAGGGAGCTCGTGAGAAATCGCCCCGAACCGGTAACGATTCTCTCACGAACGGACTGCTGGTCGCGCGCGAGCACCTCTGAGAACCGGGGCCCAAATAGTCCATCCGGAGCTAATGGGCCCTGGACGAGGCTGGCCCGCTCTCATTCCGGAACCGCAGTGTGTGAGAGAGGCAATATGACCCTCTGGATCATGGTGGCCCACGCCATATGCCGGCCGGCCGAAACGGCTATCGGCTGGCCTAGCTGGAAGACGGCGCTGCTTAGAAGCGGGAGACCGTCAAGCCATCTTGGCGGCCTCATCCGGGCCGTAAGGCCTCCCTGCCAACCGACAAGGAGACCAGGGCGAGGGTTGCCGATCGCCGCCGCAGATTGCGAGGCGCAGACGAACACCCTGTCCGTTAGGCCGGTAATCTGCCTCTGGAGGCGGTCCGGGGGGCAGCGGCTTCTCGTATGGCCCCCGGGCAGAGAAGCGCTGCCATAGTGGAAGGCTCCAGGCGAGGGATTCCCTCTTCGCCTGAGTATCAGCCCACCCTTCCACGTCGGTGAAGTCAATGAAGGCCCTCACCGGGGCCTTCACAGTAGAGGGGTCCCCACCCGCAGCGGTGAAAAGGTGCGTGACCGGTGGGAACAGGGGGCACCGGGTGGTCCGCCGGGATGAAGACAGGGTGCGAAAAAAAGTCGCCCTGCATGTCATCCGACATGGGGGTGAGAGTCGGGGCCGGCATGGGAATGCCCTTGATGGCCGCCGCCTCCACCCATGATCTTCGCCGAAGAGATCGGCCATCCGGCGCGGTCTCTCCCTCGGGAGCACAGTGGCTTCAGTGGAAGCCCCGGAGCGGGACAACTCGGACGCAGACCCAGGAAAGGCGTCGTCCAAGGAGGCGACGTCGTCAACCTCGAAGCGCTCGTCGTCGTCCTGGGCGTCCGGAACCTCGGCCCCGAAGATGTCGATGGCCTCAGCGAGGTCCACCGACGGGGAGAAGTCTTTTTTTTTTTTTTTCTTCTTCTTTCTTCTTGTTGGTCAGTGCAAATGCTGAAAGAAAAAGGAGAATGAGGCGGCGGCTAGCGCCCCCTTTTATACACAAGCCGTGGGGAATGTGGGCGGTGCCCACGTTGATTGGTGCATAGTTGTGGTACAATTCTTCTTCAGTGCGCGCGAGCACGCGCACGGGACAAGCCCAGCGAAGCCTAGACGGCGTAGCCTACATGAAATAGAACCACCGTTGCTGCACTGTACCTGCTCTACAAGATCGAGAAGCGCCGGAAAACCACCCGCCGTCGTGTCTGGGTTCACGACCGACATCCTCCGGAGACGCACTGAGCTGCGTCTCCCCCAGGAGCTCCGCCTGGATGACAACCGTTTCCAGCGGTACCTCAGGCTGACTGGAGCCCAGTTCGATGACCTGTTAGCTCGGGTCGGTGCCAGGATCTCCCGCCTGCTACAGGCGGGAGATCCCAGCTGCGGAGCGCCTGTCCATCTGTCTGAGGCGAGTTGCGGTTTTATAATTCGTCTACTAATTAACCTACTGCAAAATGAATATGTAAAAAATATATAGCATAGGTAACCTCATACTGCTAATTTAACTGATTGTACAGATACTGAAACATACATTATGCATATCAAGCTATAAACTCTTTTTTTTCCTTCAGTCAAATAAAAGTATTTAGTCTGTTTACTTGTAAGTCAATGGTTTTCAGAAGGGGGAGAGAAAAAATATTATTCACCTTTCTTGCCAGATATCAACACTTTTCCTTTTTAAGATTTGAATATGGTTCTTTTTTCATAATGTGATTGCAGGGAATTTGTAACATAACATACATGGACATATTTTTACCACAAAGCTTGCAATTTTCTAATTTAAAGCTAGGGTAGGCGATTTTTTTACTGAAATATTTAGCAAAAATGTCATAATAGCCAGTCAGCTATAGGCTATGTAGGCGAAGTGCTCTGAGAATATCTGCACATCACTTTGCTCTCCCCTGCCTCTGTGTGCCTCCCCCAAAAATTGCCACCGCTCATGTACACTTTGACCAATCAAAGCGAGGCTCCGATTCTCCGTTCTTATTGGCTGTGGGACTGTCCGTCAACTTGGCACCGACGTTCGTGCGTCCCTGCCGTGAAGCGTTCACGAGCCTAGCAGCTTTATGCTAACAAATTACAGTTGCACTTAGTTTGCTAACTTGCTTGGCTGATACAGCTACCTTTCTACCAGCGCAATTACAATGATTTTAAGATAACATAACATGGTATGTCTGTGAGGTAAGATTGTTGATGCTATATATGTACTTTATGCAGTTATCAGCACTTAATGGTTTAATTACCTCGGAATCGGACATGGTGTTTCCGTCTTCCTATCAATGTAACTGAATTCACATGAACGCGCATCACTGACGTTCGGAGGGAGGAGCTACAGCAGGTAGCGCGTGGGAGGGAGGGACCAGAGAGAACGCAAAGGAATCTCAACGGCTGTTTTCCCCAAAATCGCATACCCTAGCTTTAAGTTTAAATGCTGAATAGATAAATGTTTGGAGTTTTTTTTATTTTTATCGAAATGCTATAGGCTGGTTTTTCTTTTAAGGTTTTCAATAAAGCTTAAGCCTGACCCTTCATCTATCCAATGTTGCAGGTTCCTAGCTACAGGAGACTCCTACAGGAGCATCGCGAACAGCTTTGGAGCCACTGCCAGGTCTGGGAAGAGTTGGCGCAAACAACTCTGCGAGAGAGGCCATCAGGGTACGGGAGACCTTCACAGCCTTCTTCTCTGCAGAGGGAGTGGTCCCGTGGCAACCAAACATCTAGTGCGCAAGCACCCCAAAAACGGCTCTTTTAAGAGCCACCCAAATACAACCATTGAGCAATAATCCTGCAATATATCTGATATTGTACCATTAAACTTTCTTTTCTTTACTTTGACCTTCATTTAGAAACTGGCCAGTCTACAATTCAATCTCTCATTGCACTTAAAAGAATATATGTGAAAGAATGACATGAGAAATATTAAGTCAATTCAATAAAATATATTTGTTTATATAAAAGTATAATACAAAAACAAAAGTAAAAAAAAAAAAAAAAAATAAATATATATATATATATATATATATATATAAAAAAAAAGCAGCCTGGCTCATTCCCTCCATAGCCAGGTTGTCACCCCAGCTATTCAAAAGTTTCCAAATGTTCCAAATTTCAATTAAATGGGGTTGCTTCTAAATTAAATTATGAATTAGAAATTTGATATATTCCCTTTGCTGGGGTGGCAGCCTATGGAGGGAAGGAGCCAGACTGCTTAAGAAATGTTCCTCTTCTCTTCCGGCAGGTGGTGGTGGTGGTGGCAGGGGGGCAGGTGCCCTCTGAAGACTCTGTATGAGGAGGCTGTGAATTAGACTTTCCCTCTTTTCTCCCCGACATCCATCTCCTTCCCTCTCTTCCTCTTCCTTGTCCGTGCACCTGTATGAAATCAAAATCACAACATTCATTCAGTGATTTAGTTTATATAGGTTAATTTTTTATTTGGATTTCAACTTTTGTACAGTACATACCACTGGCAGGAGCAGCAGGAGCAGCAGCAGCAGGAGAAGCAGGAGCTGTGCCCTCGCTCTCACTCAAGGATTGATCTATAAAAGAGAAATGATTATTTTATGATCCAAAATTATTCTACAATAGGGGTACATATAATTGAAATGTAATGGAAACAAATGTAACAGAAACAATACATAAAGAAATGTGTCTATTGCCTACTGAAATTGAAACAGTTTTTACATGTACTGTTACATTGATACTGCATAGGTGTCTGTCTTCACTTAACCAACCGTCATAAACGCCTTCTCCTGACGGCCCTGCTTCTCCTGACGGCCCTGCTTCTCCTGACGGCCCTGCTTCTCCCTCACCATCTACACTCAGTGGGTTCTCTCCAGCCCCGTCTTCCTCGAACCCCCCACCCATGTTGCCACTGGTTTCTCTTGGCGTGGTGAAGGGTTCGAGGATGGACAGGACCGCAGAGAAACGCCACTTTTTCCGCTCCTCCTTTCTCCTTCCCTCTTTTTTTTGAGGTACGTGTCCCTCAGCCCCTGCCACTTCTACTTCTTTCTGCACACCTCCACTGCAAACACGCGCACACACAGAGACATACACTTTGTATAATTAGAATCTAACCACACATATACTGAAACTGGTATCGTGCCAAGCGGGACAGTCTGCTGTGCTAGTGCTAACCAATGCTAATGTTTCATTCATTGAGAAACACAGTCAGTAACGTGGTAAAACAAGCCACGTATAGTCTCAGAATTTACCAGCGAATCCCACCTCTGCTCCCACTTTGACCCATGCCTCCTCCTTCTTGTACCGGTCCCGGTAAAATACAGCTGCCGTGTCATAAAGGACCGGGTGCCCACAAACCGCCACGATCAGTTTCTTCTCCATGTTTGTGTGCAAGATGTGCCCGTCGTCACGAATGTGACGTCGGGAGATAGTCGCCGCTGATTAGATGTCGCGGCCCGATGCAGCCTGAAAAGTTCAATTTTTCCAACTTTATTCGCGCCGCTTCAGACGCTCCTGACGCTTCATTCGCTTCGCTCCAGACGCTTCATTCGCGCCGCCTGATATAAAATCGCGTGTAATCGCGCCTTTTACATTCATTGCCTATGTAGAATTGCTGCTCAATTCGCGTCAGACGATTTTGTGAACGCCCCTTAACAAAGCAGCTCACACCTCAAAACCAACAAGACATTTTTGACCAATATGGGCAGATTTTGTATTTATCATCTAGGCCTACTACAGGGTCAAAATGTTTGTTTTGTTGTTGTATATATTCTCAAATTAAGTAAGTTGTAACCACAACAGGTTTTATTACTAATAGCAGAACAGGGGTTTGTGTGGGTATATCAGTTGATTCTAGTGATAGCTCTATTTGACTATTGTTGCTGGATTTGTAAATCATTGATTTGGAACTCTGAAAAGACAGAGGTTTCCTGTTATGGAAAAATAATGCAAATCCTTGGAACATTATGACCAATCAGAATCTAGAATTGAACAATGCATGGTATCCTAAGATGAATATGTAAATTTATAGAATTGTGTGTTCTGTGTTGTGTTCTTCCTGGCTTCTCATGCGATGCCCCACCCCCCACTACTCAAGAGTTTCCTTTACGGTGAAACAGAAAGTGAAAACAGGGTTATATTTTACAGGAAAACAGATCAGAACTGCGAGGTCAGGCAACTGTAGAAACGATTCCACACCAATACTGAGCAGATCGCCTCAGGTAAGCGGCTCACACCTAAAAACTAATGACATGTTTATTTTATTGGAACGTTTTGCAAATTAAGAAATATGGACCGATTTTGTATTTATTATCAACTTTGTATTTTGTTCACATTGTGTGTTTTGTTATGCTACATTTTTTTTGAATGATCAAATTAAGTAAGTTGTAACCACAACAGGTTTTATTACTAATAGCAGGACAGGGGTTTGTGTGGGTGTATCAGTTGATTCTAGTGATAGCTCTATTTGACTATTGTTGCTGGATTTGTAAATCATTGATTTGGAATCATTTGTAGGCTAAATCATTGATTTGGAACTCTTAATAGACAGAGGTTTCCTGTTATGGAAAAATAATGCAAATCCTTGGAACATTATGACCAATCAGAATCTAGAATTGAACAATGCATGGTATCCTAAGATGAATATACAATTTATAGAATTATGTGTTCTGTGTTGTGTTCTTCCTGCTTCTCATGAGATGCCGCCCCCCCCCCCCCCCCCCGCCCGCCCCACTACTCAAGAGTTTCCTTTACGGTGAAACAGAAAGTGAAAACAGGGTTATATTTTACAGGAAAACAGATCAGGACTGTGAGGTCAGGCAACTGTAGAAACGATTCCACACCAATACTGAGCAGATCGCCTCAGGTAAGCGGCTCACACCTCAAAACTAATGACATGTTTATTTTATTGGAACGTTTTGCAAATTAAGAAATATGGACCGATTTTGTATTTATTATCAACTTTGTATTTTGTTCACAATGTGTGTTTTGTTATGCTACATTTTTTTGAATGATCAAATTAAGTAAGTTGTAACCACAACAGGTTTTATTACTAATAGCAGGACAGGGGTTTGTGTGTGTGTATCAGTTGACAATTGATAGCTCTATGTGACTATTGATTTTGCAGCACATTGATTTGGAATTGCTAAAAGACAGAGGGGTCCAGTTATTGAAAAATCATGCACAGCCTTGGAACATTATGACCAATCAGGATCAAGTATTTAACAATGCATGGTGTACTAAAATTGAATAAACAATGTTTAATCTTCAGATAAGATTTATTGAAAAAAATGCCATTTTCTTTTAATATAGCCATGTTTGGTTTTTTGCGTGCGTGCGTGCGGCAGGATCTTAGGGTTTAAGAGTTCAACAATCGAAAACATTGTATTCTAACAATTTTCTGGTGAGACCCGAAAGACTAATTAACATAACTAATAAACAAAAACGCAGATACAATCACTGAGCAAAGGTTAAGTCCAATAAAATGCACATTTCTTGCTACATATTTGCTTAATCAATATCAAAATAGTGCATTTTCCACTGAGAACAAAATAAATGTCAGCTATCTTGTTTGTTTGCACAGACAGACAGAAACATGTGACGTCAAGGCAGGCCTATAGAAAAGAAGAGGCCAAAAAATGTAGACATATCATTTCAGAGCAATTATTGTAAAACTTTGTCGTTTTCCACTGTGGACCAACGCAGCTATACTACATGTTGGTGTGAGACGGGGTTATCACAACACACACAGACAGGCAGGGCTGTTGCAGATTTCCCTGGAATATCGATCCCTGTTCCAATTCACACATGACCCAATACAGGAAATCTTCTTGAACTTTGCAGGGTAAGACTGCATGTCTGAAAGGCACTTTAGCATTGTGGTCACAAAAGAAACACAATAAAAAACGAAATTTAATGTTTGTGCTTGTTACGGGTCCAAGATGTAAGCTGGCTACGTCTAGGGGGAGTGGGGGAACGGCAACACATTAGTACCTCGAACTGACTGGAGGAACAAAAGCACGCCAGCAACAGCAAACTAATACATCGGTGTATTTATTAGATTATAAGTATAATAGGAAAAATGTGCCAAGGGGAATGGGAAACTATGAGCGGAGCCTAATCAAAGAAAGCATAAATAAAGTGGCAACTAGTGAACCCACACAAATAGGCTAACGCATACATACGTGATGATAGTGTAAACCCAAGGGTATATTACTGATTCACCTAAACCCCTATGGCGTACCAAGCACAAAAGAATAACCAGCCACGACAGATGAACCAAACAGACAGAAACAAAGTGCCTTCACAATAGTGAAATAGCTGCAATTTATCAAGGAGTCGATAACTCTAATTGGCCGACGCAGAGCTCCCAGATTGGACATGGGGTTGCCCGATGGTGGAGGAAAAGCCAATGGCAGAGTGACACCTATACAGAAAACGAGAGGGGAGACAGAGGAAAACACAAGGACAGCAACTATACACATAACAGTGTTTCTTTCATGTTGGAGGGTGCTCTGGAATACATGCTGGCGCTCCTAAGCTTTTGAAGTTTGGATCGTAAATGCTACCAAGACAAATAGTAATTGTCAAGACCTGAATGACATTGGATATCAATTGTCTCACACAACCAGTCAGGACACACTTCTGGGTGTGTCGGCAACAAACCGCTTTTGCTGTACCGCTTTGAGACAGGTTCCACACCCCAAACAAGAGATCTAAGAAAGTAAAGCAGGGTTGTATTTAAATCCAAAGCAGATCAGCACTGTGAGCTCAGACGAAGGCAGAAATGATTCCATACCAATACTGAACTGTAGCCAGGTGAGCAGCTCACACCTCAAAACTAGAGACACTTATTTTGATTCAATGGTTTTCAAATTAAGAACTAAATGAACAGATTGTCTTTAGAATCCACTATGTATCAGTATTAAAATGTGTGTTTTGTTATTCTATATTTTTTTATTTTGTTATTATCAAACTAAGTAAGTTATAATCACAACAGGTTTTATTACTAATGGCAGGACAGGGGTTTGTGTAGGTGTATCAGTGAAAGCTCTTTGTGACTATTGTTGTTGCTGGATTTGTAAATCATTGATTTGGAACTGTTAAAAGACAGAGCTGTCCAGTTATTGGAAAATAATGCACACCTTTGGAACATTATGACCCATCAGGATAAAGTGTTTAACAATGCATGGTGTACTAAAATTGAATAAACAATGTTTAATCTTCAAAGATGATTTATTTAAAAAAATGCAATTTTCTTTAAATGAGTAAATACAATACGACTTTATTAATCCCACTAGGGGCAATTTGTTTGAGCAGCTTGTTGTACATACAGTAACACACAAACAACAAATACACATACACAACTACGGAGCAGTTAGTAGTCAAATTGAACGACTTGGAATGGTGGTTATCTTACAAGCAGGCAAAGCATAACAACGCCCTGATGGCAAATGGAAATTGGAAATGGAAATTCACTTGCAAGAACATGTCCAGAAGAAGCCAAAATACCTACTGCTTTCTGGAAGATTGGCAGATTGCAAAAGTATCTCAAGTCCCTATGTTGTTTAAATGTGTTTTGTGTTGTGTTTTTTCAAGGTCGGCCATGTTGGAAAGTCATCAAATGGGCTTTTTAGTCCTCCTTCTATCAATCCTTCCTACTGCATCAACTATTAGAAAGCTCAATTCAATCAACGACCTGAAGAAAATCCCCTTCGGCCAATCGGTGCCCAAGCACAGCCTGGTGCTGCTCCACTGGTTTGCCAACACAATAGAAATAGACAACAACAGGCTTGAGCTGAACTTTGACGCAAACCGTGGAGACTATGGCACTCATCACTATGGAAACTTTCAGGAACTCCTGGATCCGCTTCCCTTTGGCCACCGGTACTTCACCCTCGGAAACATCAACCCCATGATCAACAATCAGAGAAGGTCTTCGCCCTCTTATTTCACCAATGACCTAAACCGTCTGTTAGAACATGAGGAACTGAACAGGGCCCGCATCATATTCACACTCTCGTCCCAGAACACCGTCGGCCAGGTGTACATCACACAGCACTACCAGGCCAATCAGGATCAGAGGACTGTGTATGACCGAGAGCACACCTACCAGATCACCATCAACCTCTTGAGGGAGCTCAGAGTCTTCTCCTTGGACCGAAGACAACACTCCGAGCTGTCAGAGATCGCAGGCCACTTCGGGAGCAGCATCGACTATTACGAACTTTCTTCGTTAAGAAACACGTGGGGCCAGCTGGCGTGTGTCGGACTGCTGTTGTTCATCGTGATCAACCAGAGGAATTTGCCTTGCAGACCCAACAGAGCTCAAGAATCGAAGCGTCTTCCGGAAAGCTACAACTACAGGCCGCCTCCTCAGCACTGGGATGATGATCAATGTCTTACAGCGTTCCTACTGGGATCTCTAGCAGTAATATTAATAATAGCTATAGCTATATATGCACACAACTTCAGATATTAATTTTTGCAGCAGATTTCGAAAGCAGGTTGCAAAGTGCTTGACAGAACAGAACCAAACCAGAATAAAGTACAGAATAAATGATAAATAATACAGGGAGGAGTGATGTCAGTGCTCTACAAGAACCACCGGGACACCAGTGGGATCCTGAACTAGGGTACTGGGCCACCTTGGGGAACCTTTGAAACATCGGTTCCACTAAACAAAAGCCATCAGGTCAGGCTCCACAAAGACAAGATTTTGCCTTTGCTTTACCAGGAAGCAGAACATATGTTAACAATATCTAAACAATTTAAGCGTAGGGAAACGAAAAACTCCAAGGGAAATGACAGGGAAGCACACAAAAAACACATTGTTACGTCCGGTAATATGTTGATCCAGATGTGGTTAATCAATCTTTAAATGAGAATGATTCAGAGGGACAGGGTCAATGTTTAATGTGTTAGTGCGTGTGTGTGTGTTTCATGATTGTCAAATAGGTGTTTTTTTATTTTCTCTGTACATTTGCTAGGAAGTACACTCATTATGTGCATGGATACATTATCTTATTCTGTATATCTTTGTTGGTAGGTTAAACGCTCTCTGCGTAAAATGAGAATGTTAGAATTAAACACAAAAACACTGTTTGCAATAGCGAGTTAAGGGTACTTCTTTATCATTATTATTATTCCACACTGCGAGTGAGGGTGGGCGCTACCATTACATGTCAGTAGGGGTGATCCCATGGGGAATGTTACATTTTGTTGAGGGGGAATATTTGTGAATTCTTTAAATATGCAGAATTACAGGGAGGGCTATGAGGGCTATATCGTTTTTTCAGTCTGGGCTTACTTTCCCGGTATTTACATCTCTCTTGCTCTTCAAAATAAGCAAGCTTACTATTGTGGTACCAAAAAATAAAAATATTTGTTAGAATTTGTTTTTCTTCGATTTTTGCTAATGCCCATAACTTTTTGAAGTTCAGAACATCAGTGGTGCCAACTAAAAAATTGAATCTCAAGACCTGAATGACATTGAATGACAATGAGGTCATCAACCTCCAGCGAGGTGGTGTGAGCTTTTCTATTCAGGGTTAGAGTAACGAGGTGTTTTGAGGAAGACGTTCCCTCCAGGGCCGATGCTCTCTCGGAGGAAACACCCTTTACTTTGACCGGCAGTGAGTCTGCTTACAGGTCGGAACATGGTCGGAATGAAGCGGCCACCGATCAAGGCTGGATACTTCATTCTACACACAACTGGACTCATTACTTCACTAAACTGACACGCACACGACCGCTCGCTCTCCTCGCTCGTGCAATCACTCGCTGACGTCACACCACACACACACACACACACACACACACACACACACACACACACACACACACACACACACACACACACACACACACACACACACACACACACACACACACACACACACACACACACACGCACGAGATAGGCCTACCTTCTCGTGCTCACGAGACACTTTCTCGTGAGCACCAGATATTTTCTCGTGCTCACGAGAAACGTTTAATTTTTTTTACCCCATGTCCCTACGGATATTTTTATCTCGCACTATTGGAGCGTGTCTCCAACTACGAGCTCGTTAGTGTGCCTTGTAGGTCGGAATATGGTCCGAATGAAGCAGCCACCGATTTTGAACAGGCTGGGTACTTTATTCCATGGGCGTAAGTTTGGTCTCAGCTTTGGTAGGGATACTTCACAGACATAACCACAAATCACTAGACTGCATCATGCTGAGCAATAAATACTTTATTAAAATAAAATCTAGATTTACATGTGCACTTATTCACATTTAAAGTACACACACACACACACACACACACACACACACAGCCAGTGATATGCGTGAGATACTTTCTCGTGCGCACAAGATACTTTCTCGTGCGCACAAGATACTTTCTCGTGCGCACAAGATACTTTCTCGTGCGCACAAGATACTTTCTCGTGCGCACAAGATACTTTCTCGTGCGCACAAGATACTTTCTCGTGCGCACAAGATACTTTCTCGTGCGCACAAGATACTTTCTCGTGCACACCAGATACTTTCTCGTGCGCACCAGATACCTTCGCGTGCGCACCATATACTTTGTCGTGCTCACGAGAAACGTCATTTTTTTTCTTATCCCATGTCCCTTTCCAGGTTCCGTAGTATACAGTAAGGTTCACAATGTGTGTTTTGTTGTTTTGTTTGAATGATCAAATTAAGTAGTCCTATGTTATATCCACAACAGGCATTGTCAGCAATAGCACAACAGGGGTTTGTGTGGGTGTATCAGTTGACACTAGTCATGTTTCCATCTAAAGGTGAAGCAAATCTTTAGAAAGTTCGCAAAAATAAATTCTAATTAGGTGCGTTTCCATCAAGTGGTTGGCGCGGAAAACTACACACATTCCAGGGCTTGGCATATCCTTTTGCTAACATGATCTCTCTTAGGTCCTGATATATAGTGGAATTGCGTCATTGTTTTCTTCGATGAGAGCAAGGAAAAGTTTTACCTCTTCAGCGGTCCACACATGTCCATTATTCACACTGGCCATCTTTTTCATGGACGTATTTAAAGGATACATTGTACATATTTATAATTCAAAATTCGTCCCAGCCTTCATACCACAGATACTCTAGGGTCTATAGAATATAACCGCGTTTTCTGATTACAGTTGAATGCATTTTTCACAATTAACCAGCTCTCGTTTTGAAGGCTGAACAGACAATTTGACTGGAACTACTTAATAGGTGTCCATATATCAGGGATTAATGGACACGGTATAATTAAAAGATATACAAACGTAGAAATCCTATATCATATTTATAACCTAGGATGTTTATTTATACAATCGCTTAAAAAAAAATATAGGCCTACACTACAAGTTGATGTCGGCAGGGTTGCTATGGCTGGTCGTTATGCGGAAATCGAAAAGACGTCGTCAGTCCTGTGTTCAATGTTCGCTAGCTGTTTCGATTGATTTGTTTCCATCTCCCATTCTGCATATTAACCCTTCGCATAACTCAAAAGCCACCTCAAGCTAGCAGATTTTTTTTATTGCGAATTAGAGGATTTTGGAACCACCAAATTTTGGTGTTTCCATCACCGTTTACTGATTCGACACTTCAAAATTTGCATTAAAGCTGGGGGGATGGAAACGCAGCTACTGATAGCTCTATTGTTGTTGCTGGATTTGCAGAGCATTTATTTGGAATTGTTAAAATACTGTTAAAGGAACATCATGAAGCATGATGAAGTATTTAACAATGCATGGTAAAATAAGATTGACTATACAATGGATAACATTATGACATTTTTTAAAGGCAATAGTCCATAATTCACCAACTTTTCCTTAAATGAGTAAATGTGTTTTGTGTCGTTTTTTTTCAGGGTCGACCATGTCGGAAAGTCATCTAATGGGCTTTTTAGTCCTCCTTCTATCAATCCTTCCTACTGAATCAACTTTTGAAAAATTCGATTCAATCAACGACCTGAAGAAAATCCCCTTCGGCCAATCGGTGCCCAAGCACAGCCTTGTGCTGCTCCACTGGTTTGCCGACATCCTCCAAATGGATGACATTCCCAGTTTAGAGCTTCCGTTTAACCCATACAATGGAGACTATGGCACTCATCACTATGGAAACTTTGAGAGAGTCCTGGATCCAGTGCCCTTCGGCCACCGGTACTTCACCCTCGGCAACATCAACCCCATGATCAACAATCAGAGAAGGTCTTTGCCCTCTTATTTCACTGGTCAACTAAAGCATCTGTTGGGGCATGAACAACTGAACAGGGCCCGCATCATTTTCTCACACTCGTACCACACAAACATCATCTACCAGGTGTTCATCACACAGCACTACCAGGCCAATCAGCAACGGGGGACTGTTTATGACCCAGAGCACACCTACCGGATCACCATCAACCTCTTGAGGGAGCTCAGAGAATTTGACTTGGATCATACTAGTCATTCCGCGCTGTCAGAGCTCAGAGGCGACTTTGGGAGCCGCATCTCCGACCACAAACTTTCCTCATTAAGAATCAGGCTGGGCAGACTGGCGTGTGTCGGACTGCTGTTGTTCATCGTGATCAACGAGAGGAATTCGCTTTGCAGACCCAACAGAGTTCCTAAGATTCGACGAAGGATAATCCTGCAGTCACTTAGGATTTATCCACAATTCGACAACAACTACCTACGAACTCTTCAGGACATGGTTGATGAATCGTTACTGTTAAAGAGATTACTAGCAGTAATAATGGTTGTGATAATATTATACATATTCCAGAAATGAATTTGTGAGGCTAAAGTACATGACGTAACAGAACAAAACCAGAATAAATTATAATTGATACAGGGAGGAGTGATTTCAGTGCTCTACAAGAACCAGCGGGACACCAGTGGGATCCTTCACCAGAGTACCGGGCCACACTGGGTAACCTTTGAAACATTGGTTCCTCTAAACAAACGGCATTGGGTCAAGCTCCACAAATATGTTTTAGCCTTTGTTTTACCAGGGTGACAGACAAAATATGACCATTATTGAAACAATTTAAAAGTAGGGAAACCAAAAATTTCAATGGAAATGACAGGGATGCACACAAAAAACACATTTTTATATCCGGTAATATGTTGATCAAGATTTGTTATCAATCTTCAGTGTGTGTGTGTGTGTGTGTGTGTGTGTGTGTGTGTGTGTGTGTGTGTGTGTGTGTGTGTGTGTGTGTGTCCGTGTGTGTCCGTGTGTGTCCGTGTGTGTCCGTGTGTCCGTTTCATGCTTATGAATATGTGTTTTCTATTTGCTAGTAGGAAATACAATCATTGATACATTTATCTTAATCTGTATATCTTCGTTGGTAGGTTAAACGCTCTCTGCATTAAATGAGAATGTTAGAATTAAATAAAAAAACACAGTTTGAGATAACGAGTTAAAGGTACTTCCTTATTATTATTATTATTATTATTATTAAACACTGCAAATGAGGATGTGCACTACCATTACATTTCCGTGGGGGATTATTGGTGAATAGCATAATTCCCAAACATTTAAGTCTAATGCTCTTTAGTTAAGTATTTAAGCATTTCTGTAATATTTTTTTTCAGTCTGTCTTACTTTCCCTGTATTCACATCCCACTTGTTCTTAAAATAATAATTTGTTTCATATATTTAAACATGACTCTCTGCTTTTTAAGTCTCAACCCATGTATATTCATATCTACATTTTGATTTGTTGTAACTGATTTAAACACTATATATATAGTATGCTCATACATATCGTTTGTGTTTGTGCTTATGTGTGTGTGTTTTGCATTCTAATATGAAAATGTATGTTGGGTGTGGTTTCCATAAGCCTGTACAGGTTTCTGCCGCAACCACGCATGCACATTGTGTCAGTACTACATGTTTTTTTTTTATAAACTTGTATATGTGAAATAAACGAAAAAAAACGAAATCAATAAAAACATTTTTGTTGTAATCTGTGTACCTTACATTTTTGCTGATTTTTGCTGGTAGCTCTGGTGCTGTAACGCCAGTGCTACCAAGTAAATGAGTAATTCTCAAGACCCAATCCCAAAGTGAGCACTGAGGACTAAGAACTCACAGACTTAATTGATATCAGGTGCTAGGTGAGCGAGTGTGTGAGGCCACACAGAGGTTGGTACATATGGGATTGGGACAGTGGCGCCAGAATGATTTCATTGGTGGGGGGGGCCAAATGCGCGCTCATGTATCGAACAGCGCGTGACACCTCATCATCCTAAAGCCGGCCACACACCTGCACCGAAGTGCCGCGGTGAGCATTTCACGTGCGTCAATGGCCGCCCCTAGCACCAATAGGAAGCAGCGCGCTGCAGCACCGCTGTGATCCAAATAATGTGTCGTCACAGCAAAAGTAAACACTGAATCATCATAACACACATCATATAAATACACACGCAATATAATAAATAGAAGCTTTTTGATTGACTGCAGCGAACTTTTGGTCGTGTTTAATTCAGTGATTCACGCAGCTCAA